>JAQFXU010005815.1:0-11095 GCA_034693705.1 Spatulosminthurus flaviceps | reverse complement strand
CCATTTACTCCACCGTTGTTGAGGATGTTGTGGGTCTTTTAATGATTTAGAGTGGATTACATTCAGTATTTAAAACTATTTCATTGGACGACTGTAACTTCATGTAATGTTTACGCATGTTTTGATTACGGAACTCCGTGATTGGAATTCTTAGCCGGGGTGATTCCCAGGGGTTTTAGTCAATACAGAAGTTCGTTTTGGGTGTTCAAACAAATGCGTAATAATTATTATTTATATTAATATTTACCATATTTTTTATTAATGTACGTACATATAATAAATACTCATCACTAGCTACAATCACGGGGCTTTCCCACTTTGTGGTCCTCTATTTAGCCTTTTTTGATAGAGTTTGCACAGTGTCTAATGTCCGTTCTGCCAGCGAATTTTCAAGCAAATTGGTAATGGTGTCAAAATAACTAAATATTTTCAACCTTATATACAACAATGATTCCGTGGATGGAACTAGTTTAGATTTTTAGATTTTAAATGAATAAAGAAACTTCTCTGTGGAAATGAAATTGTGAGGTAAGGGAAATTTCTAGGGATATTTGAACAAGTCCGTAGCGCAGCACCTCTCATGACTCCTTCGCGCTACCGTACCATTACCAAACACTCGTATTCGCTGGTGTATGTATTCATGTGGCCATGGTAGTGCATCTTTGTTGGAATTATATGTGGATTAGTTCAACATTGACATTTGATCAAGAGCCTATGGCTTTCAATTCCGAATTCCAAGAAATATTTTCCTCACTAATTTCCCGTCCATGTGTAGATACAAAGCATACTAGGAATAAGTTTTTATACATTTGTAGTTACTTACACACGTGCGTGGATAAACGAGCCATCGATAAGGAGCTGCTGAATGAATAAGACAAATTCATTTGAACTCTAACCCCTTTTCCTTGGAAATAGACAGGAATCTCCAGTATTCTCGATTTTATTGCAATCTTTCATGTCATGGCTCATTTTATCTCTGTATTGCTTTTTGCAGCATGGGACGCTACAATAATGCTGTAAACTACTCCACGTCCTTTAACATTTCTCAGGAATTCAACATAATTTTTTTTAGTTTTAGATTGACCCCCAAATTGGCATACATCAATGAATTTGGACTAAAGGAGCAGGCCTTTTTTCTTTTCCCTGTACAACGTGTCAATAGTGCAAAGATAAACCCTCACAAGAGATAACAATCCTATAAAAGTGGTAGTTGCAAAATCACTACTACTTCAGTAGCCTACAAAAATTACCGCCAAAATATTACTAGAAAGTTCCTCTAATAATTTGAGTATAATTTTTACCGTTTCCCTCTCAAAATGGGAATTTTAAGGGTGAAAAATATTTTCACTAAAATGTGCATCCTTTCTTTAGCCGCATATTTTGTAACGGGAATAGACAGCGCTCATATGGGGATTGCCGATAGTCTGGATGAAAATGTAGGTAAGAAATAAGTTATTATTTCCATTTATCAATAAAATTTTGAATTACAAAATATGAATTTTCTAAACTTCGTACTTAAACTAACGCACATGATTTTCTATTTTACACAGCTGATTCATCAGCCGAGCTTCACCTGAATAAGTTTATGGGCGAGTACCTCAGTGGAGCTGTTAAAATGGGGGAAATGTTTGACTCCTTGCGCTCCTCCATAGTGGCAATGAACGAGAAATTGAACTTCCCGCACGGAAGGAGGAAAATAGAGAGATCGTCAACGCTGCCGTACATTCACCTACCCAAGACATTAATCAATGAATGCTTTGGTGAGGGTGGGAGCCCAAAGGCATCAAGAACTTTTGGAAATATTCAATCGGCAAATGAATATGCTCTGGAAAAGGCGGGAGTCCAAAGGCACCAGCAGCTTTTAGGAAAAAATTGGAGTACTTGAAAGAAAAGTTGGTGAAAGCTCAGGTGAGAATTTTTCAGTTTCAACATTTCTATGAACAAAAATTCTTACCGAATAGAGTTTTAATGAGAAAAAATTAGCTCCAAGGCTCCCAATGAATAAGTCGTTCAGTCTAAAAATGTTGCACATCAATTTAGCTCAAAATATATGTGGAGATTTTCCAGCCACTCATTTTCCAAGCACCGTCGAAGTAGCATCAGGTGAGAATTCGGTTAAACTTGTATGTCAATTATTTCAATGACAAATATTTCTAGAAATTTTTCATAATATCAGAGGGTAATGTTCAAGTGACTGTTGTTTCAGAGATCGAGGAAAGTTCAACAGGTTAAGATTTTTTTAGAAATTGTAAATAAAATCAATAAAATATATTAATTATTCGAAAAATATTTCAGTGACAAATATTCCTAGAAACTTTTTCTAATTCCAGGGAGTTATGTTCAAGACACTTCCTCTCCAGAGTACCCGGATTATTATGTGATAGGTTAGGATTTTGCAGAAATTATAAATAAAATAAAAACATGTTATAAATTCATGGAGAATTTTTGCTAAGGCTTTTTTTTTATTACCAGACATCGATGAAATAGACTCTATGAAACAAATAACCGTGGAAAATACGACAGGTAAGGATTCTTTTGAAATTATATTATTTTGGTAAGGAAAATATATTTGAAGGTGGACCCGTAATAATTGTAATTAATTAAAAAAAATCAAAATATTTTTAATTGAGCAAATGATATTTCAATGACAAATATTTCTAGAAACTTTTTCTAATTCCAGGGAGTTACGTTCAAAACGCGTCCTTCCCAGAGTTCCTGGAAAATGAATATCAGCAAAAAAATTTCTTCTCAACAACCGTTAGCAGTCAATATTCTTTTATTCTTAGCGACTAGTTTCGATTAGCAAAAAAATTTTTCGAATTTTTTTTTTTTCAAAAACTTATTTTTGCCTGAAAAATGTTTTTTTGCAATAAAAAAAATTTTTCAGTTGAATTTTTTTTTCGAAATTTTTCGCAATTTTATTTTTTTTATCAAAAATTTATTTTTGCCTGAAAAATGTTTTTTTGCAATAAAACAATTTTTTCAGTTGAAAATTTGCAATGTTTTTTTTTAAAACTTCGAAATTTTTACATAAAACTTTCATGTGACCTCAACATTATAAACTAAAGGGGTTTAGGGGGACGGTGTGGTGGGCTGACGCCGCCCTACGCGACAGCATTAAATTATCGCGGAGCGATGATTTTTTCTATGGTATTTTTAAAGAATGTGGTGGCTTGTTGGAAGTAGCGGAAAACTCCACCTCGACAATTCGTTATCCAAATGGAGGCTTCACCACAGACTATGAACGTTGTGTTTGGTCCCTCTCACCCCCAAACAAACTTTACTTCCTATCTCATCCAGGTTCAATCTTTTGGGATGGAGGAAGGTCATGATGGAGTCATAATATACTTTTGGGGCTCAACATAGGGCTCTTACAGTCAAAACGAATGTAATTTTTACAACAAATAAGCTTTTCCTTTGAATCCTTAGAAATGTACATATTTAAAAAAAACTGATGAGAGTTTATTTTCAGAACGGATTTCGGATCTTGGATTTCTATACCCGCACCCTACGCTATCATTACATTTTGTACGGATGGAAGTGCAGTCGGACAGGGTTTCCAGGCTAGCATCGTCGGAGTTGGGACCTCCACGGACTCTGCTATTTACAGGCCGTATTGGTTCTATAACCCCAGTGGACGTTTTTCCTCCCCTGACTATGTGGAATCAAGTGGAACGATTGAGGTGGCAGGAGTGGTTGTTCAAACTAAAACATTAAGCTCATTGGAAGTTTCCTTCAACTCAACTAATACCGGGTCTGATGCCGTACGGGTCTACGAACTTCCTTGTCAGCATTGTGACGAGGCCCCGAATTATGCTTTTATCGGAAGGTAAAATATTCTTCAGAATTTAAAAACAAATATTTTTCCCTATATAATTAAAATAGGAATCTAAGTTGGGATGGAAGGATTTTATAATCCACATATTTTTTGGTGTAGTGGAAGTGGGAACAATTCATCGGGGATTAGCGGATTAACGTCAATCTCAACTTACCCGCACCTTGTACTGTATCAGAGAAATCTTGGTTTGGGATTAACATTACGGTTTGGATGAAAATGCAAAGTATGGCATTTCCTCAAACCAATATAAAAGGCCATCAAAAACATTTTTGCAATTATCATATTTGCTTGTTCAAATAAGACTTGACTTTATTTGTGACATATGAATAAATAATGGGATTTGAGCATCTTTGTGGAGAAACCTTTCATTTTTTTTATTCAACCTAATCTGGAAAAGTTTATGTCACGGCGAATAATTATTATTGGAATGAAAACTTTGGGGTTTCCTAAATCCTAATTGATCTCACCACGTCTTAAAAGAAAAGTCACAATTTTGCAACTAGGAATTCCCTTTTCAGTCTGCATCATTCGTATGTTGTGAATCGGAGGTATGAATTTAATAAATTAGAAAATTTTAATATTTTGCAATTTTTTTTAAACATTTGATTTTATTCGTTTCCACGGCTTCGAAGCTCCTGAAAAAAGCACAAGCATTGGATTAATTTGGGCAAATGTATTAATTTAGGATTCAGAGTGTTGGAAAGGATTGAAAGTCTCATTGGATAGAATGCATGTAAGGCTTCCACTCAACTTGGAAACCTTTCCCTGTCAAATTCTTAGTCTCGGACTCCAAAAGAATTAGGACAGGAAAAAAGGCAGGGACTTGAACTTTTGCCTGAGTCGTAAACCTGGAAAAAGTCAAATTTCAAATCACTTTCTACGTAAAATGAATGTAATTTTTTGTCAGTTGTTCATACAACTTCTTAGCTCATCGGAATAAGTTAGATTGCTGATAAAATGTGAGAAAACAAACCTCCCGATCAGGGCCATTGAAGAGCTTGAGTAATCATTGAAACTATAAACTTGAATGGAGTCCTTTTCACCAATCGAAACATTTTCAAGTTTAACCTCCAAAAGTGTTTGAACATACCGCGTGGTTTTTCTCTGCAGAACCAGGGCCATTCCTTCGTCCCGATTCATGAGGTGATCTTCGACTGGATAGGAAAATTCTCCTTCGTCCTTTCTCACGTGGTATGCGCTGGTAGAAGTGGTGCTAGAATCTCCGGTGGAATAAATATACATGAAGAATCCATTGGATTCCGCTGCACTATTGGATGAGAAAACGAGGAAGGCGAGGGGTGTGTTGAAGTCAAAAGTTGTTTCTTCATGTGGCCTGATTTCAAATTGAAAATCAATTTTGTAAAATTACCGCGTCAATTTGTACGGAGTTTTCAAATTATCTTTAGAAACGTTTAAAAAATGATTACTCACAATTTCAAGGATGTTAGTCCGGTTGAGTTTAAGAAATACGCAACAATTCCATCCGAGGAATCCGTCAAATTTTGCCATACTCCAACTCGAACATTTGTCACTTGATCTCCTGGAAGGAGCGTCCATACACAGAACTCGTTCGGGTCGTACATTTCTTCTCGCTTGTACTGTATGTATGAGTTGAAAACTGGGGAAAGTGGAATGACTCCTCCGCAACCTTCAAAACAAAATTTGACACATCTTCAAATGATTTCAATTTCAAAATTGAATATTTAAAATGTACTTTAGAAAGTTATTAAAGCCACTTGTATTTTACCTTGGTAAACTGTAGTCATGTTCAATACTGAGTTTGGTTGAATGAACTGGTTTTCTTCCACTGGTAATTTTTCCCTGCCATTTTCCAATCCTGCAACAGAAAAGGAATAAGCTGGAAGAAAGATTTTCAATTTTTAGCTAAAAAATTTGATGCATTTTCCAAGAATTTTTCGTACCGTGAATAAAGGGAGGTGCCCAGGCCAGGAAAAGTAAAAACAGAAATTTCATTTTGAAAAAATCTTCTAGTGCGAGTCAAAGTATGAAAGCGAGGTAATAATAAACTGTAATAACAAATTATGACAAGCGATTCCATTTATACCGCCGCTCAATTTTGAAATAACGCTAAGTAATGCTACTCGAGAGGCGTTTTGTTTACGTTGGATTTAACCTGTCAGTTAAAATTAATCAAAACGGGACTCCACGTCCTCTTCATGTTTTTTTTTCTCTTATATTTTTTGGTCATGGTTTGGGAGAAGTGTTTTGACCTGTTCGCTGATAGCTAGAATTATTGGAGGCGTGGGGCTATATAGGAAGGAGGTCTTTAACTAGTCGGGGGTACCGAGCTCAGAAAACAAAAAGCTGGGCCACACTGGCTACTCTCCGTCGAATTTGCAAAATCTATCGATATTTGTGTTCATGTGTGAGAAAATGTCAGATAAAGGAAGCCAAGGCTTCGGTGGGCGTTGACTCTGACCGTCCAAATAAATCTGGGCCAATGAAATTTCGTTTGACTTCGACAAGTTTGGGGCTCGCCGATTTCATGCAAAACGTTTTGTGATGGAAATATTTTGTGAACAAATGATGTGCCCATGCATTTAATGGGTTTTAAAAATAACGTCAAGAAATTTGTAGTTTTGTTGTAAGAAACTGGGAATGATTAAGTTTTGTAATTCTGTGACCCTACAATTTTTGTAAACTGTACCCCCCAACGGCTGCAATGACACTGACCACAATGACAATTTTTTTATATTAACATATATTATTTATAAGTTTGTCCTGCTGATTATTGCATAAAACGCCGTGGAAATCCATGTATGTTTTTCTGTGAAAAACAGGATTAAGGTCTGACATGGAGATTAAACTCATAGGTCAAAGCTCATAGGTTAGTGCAAACGTTGGGGATTAAACTTTGTGACAGGTCTTAAAACTTGATGATTGACGAGATCAGCATAAGCTAAGGGATTAAAATGTTTTTAACAACATTTTTAGACTGTGCCCTTCAATTTACCTTCACTTTCACACCACTAATATTTTCAATGACCTAATTGTGGGTGAACATATTGTGTCAATAAACAGTCCATAAGTCAAACCAGCTTTTTTGATTACTCAAATACCCACCGACTATAGGAACAGGTGAACTCACTATTGCACATTCTTCTTTTAACTGCCTATCAATGCAATTATAACATTAAAGGGTTAAATATGCGTCATATGTAAATTCTAAACTCGTGCAGCCCTAGTTAATCGTATGCAACTATTCGCCCTGACGTAAAAATATAGATATTTCTGGAAACAAGTTTTATCAAGGACCTTTTCACAGCAACACATTACGGGGACACTGGAAATGGCAGGAAATTTGTTTTGGAGAAACCCTTGTTCCCAGTTTTTTTCTTCTTCTGCATATGCGTTTAAATAGGGAGACACCTGCAACTATAACGCCCCAAAATAAAAAAGTTCCTGATGCCTTGAATCAGAAAGATATGCTATATTTATAATGTTCGCAAAATTTAAAAACTACAAAACAAAATGGAAGAACATTTTTGACAGGATTTGGTCGCCGAAAAACATTTTTTTATTGAAGAGAATTTCTGGCTGCCACTACATATTTATGAATGAAGTGAAACTGCTGTAGCAAAATCCTTGAAGTGACAATAATATGAATGACGCACAAGGTCGTCATTTACCTCTAAATTTCAGCTCTAATAACTTAACAGAGAAAATGTAATAGTGCTTTCAATTAAGTCCATTAAAATCTAACTAGCAATTACCAACGTCTTGTATAGGTGGAGCTAGGGTTATTTTTGCTCTAAAAACTCTATAAATTATTATTTAAAAATAATAGACGGAAGTAAAAGACCCCGATAATTTCTCGAACTAACAGTTCTACATTGATTAGAGGCTTCTGTCAAACGTAAACAGAAAAATAATAAAATTTATAGCTTTTATACTCCTAAAAAAGTGACCATATATTTAGCCCCATTCTAGCAGAGCATGTATTTTAGTAAGCCAGAACCTAATAATGCCAGTCCGGGATTCAACTTCAGAAAGCGTTAAAAATGTCTTATCGCAAGGAATAAAATTTTTTTCAGGACCGACGTAATCAAAACTTCATAAAGGATTTATAAGAAAGAGTATACGAAACTTTTGCAAGTGACAAAATTAATTGTGTCAATTACAATAATAATCCGCAATGTATTCGTCAACTGTAAAAAAGTACATGTACAAAGGATTTTGGTTGACCGGTCTTCTTGGCTCCAGTCCCTATGAGTGGAATAGAGAAGAAAATTTCTTCTTTGTTACGAAATCAGCTTGGAGGGAACTCTTTTGGTATTTGAACTTCTTTGGAATGGCATCCTACATTTCCTTTCTTGGATTCCAGCTTGTAAGATTACAAGACCACCCAAACTATGGGTCAATGAAGCCCATGCTCATCATGCTCGCTGCATGTTTCATATGGCCCCTTACCATTCAGTTGTTTCTTCTCGGGCATTCCGAGAATCTTCCTGGCATTGTTAAAATGCTGAATAAGTTCCTGGAGGAATTTCAAGGTAGACGCCAATAAATGTTTACTTCTCTGCAAAAAAAGGAAAATGTTATTATATTATTCTATTTGTTAGAGTCGTATGAAAATGGAAGAGCGAGGAAAGGGACATTTATGTGGGTATTCGAGGACATTCCCAGTGCACTCCTCCCCTGCATTTATTACACCGTCCTATTGACTCACGGCATGATATTCGGGGGTGTATTCGTATTTCCACATTTTCCCATCTTTTTCACGTCCCTCGTTTCGGACCCGAGAAATCTTCATTGGCTTGTGTTATTGGCCCAGGCCTGCGTTCATACATACTTGCTTCTCTTATTGGATGGAATTCTCCTCGTGGTGTATTACCCAATTATGCCCTTCCTTTTTTATGCTGTGGATATCATCAATGAGTGCAAGTACGTTATAATTTTTTAGACAAAAAACTGCGTGCTAATTTCTTCAAATGGGATATGTAATTCTTCACCAGTTACGAAGGACAAGCGCGAGGTTACATTTCAGTGTGGAAATAATACAAATATTGTTTCAATTTACAGGAGAGGGAGAAAGAAATATTGGACTGACGAGCGTTTGCGAACAAAAATATTGTCACTTCGGACTTACAGGGAGTTGGAGATCTGCATGAAGTACTTAGTGGCTTTTGCGAGCCCTGTATTAGCTCCTTCTGCCCAGACAGGTGAAATGACCCTTGGAGTTTACTGCACGTACCTGGCAATTCGGGAGGAAGGCTTGTTCTCAATTGCTATGGGCATAGTTGCTATAGTCTGTCTCGTTGTTGTGGGGATAGCTTTCTCCCAATTGGGGAGATTAAATAATGACTCAATGGAGCTTCTGCGGATGTTGAAATATGAAGCGACAGGGTTGACGTTTCAAAAATCTTTGAAGTCCTTGTCTGTCTTAAAATTTTATGTGGGTGAGCAGTATTACGCGGACAGAGGCTTGGTCCTTACCATTTACTCTACCATTGTTGAGGATGTTGTGGGGCTTCTAATGATTTAGATGGGAATGAAAACATGATGATGGTAAAATGCGTATAGGTTTCATGAGAACATTGATTAGAGCTGTAGGTATTTTGGGTGATTTTGCAAATGGGAATGTGTAATAATGTAGCAATTAGCATAGTTCTACTACTTTATAGATATTTCAGTGTATCCACGTCCATCAAATAAAATGTACAGGATACATATATCTACAGCGTATTACAAGAGTCAACGGTTGCAACGCTAATGCTGAAAATGTCGGGCAATGTGATCGCGGTTACTTCAGTTACTGGTGTTTGTCAAGACATCCCTTTATGCAGACAGTGTAATAATTTATTAGAGAGAAAGAGAAACCCTTTCCGACGTCCAAGGTGCAGTGAAGCTGGCCAATTACATAGGAAATCAAAGCACATACATAATAAAAACTTATTACAGTATTCCACAAAGGGTTTACCTCAAAATAACTAATAAAAAACCATTAGTGAAATGCCGATTATTGTGATTCGTAATATAATACCTCTTTGTATTGCCGAATTGAGAGTGAAACACATTCGCACAGCCCTTCCACACCAGGGTTCATGCATAGAGCTACCAAAATTCATTCATACTGGTGCAAAAATAATTCACACCTCAGTAAATCAATAAAATCTTTTGGTTTTTTTAGTCATATTTCACAAGGCTTTTCACGGAAAGTTTTTAATTTTCGCACAAAGCACTAGAAATATTATTGGTCTTAATCCGCTCACGGTTTCTCCTCACCAAAAATTATTTCTGTATAGTTTCCCCTAGTAATATTACCATTGCATTAGAATACTTACATAAAAGTTGTTTTCTGCTTCTGCCAGTTTTATATTGTGGACATTCAAATGATTCAAACATGTCTGAATTTTTCTTTTATAACGTATCATGCTCGGTTCAAAAAATAATTACTTTTAACAAATTTATTCGTATACATGTATGTACATACATGTTTAAATTTCGTAGCCAGAAGAGGTAGAAACAACGATTATTATCAGAAAAGTTGTTGCTCGTGTTGTCCTTGATGAAGAAATTGATGCAATTATTAGTCGGATATGGGAATAACACTTCAATTATTATAGTGAAAGCTCAAAAATGATTAACAACCAATTGTTTCAATCGGTACAAGTGCCATGGAATGGAATTTGCATTACAAAAAGGCTTTTAGGCGATATTTCACCCGGCCAACTGCCTCGGGGACAGCTGCTACCCTGACTATTTGGCCCATAACCAACAGCCAACTTATGGAAATATCTTCTTTTTTTGGCTCTCTATTTATTAAACACATTTGGCACTGGACTAAACATAATTATTTAACATTGACAATTGAAGCCCGCTACTGCCACGCAATACTGGTGGCATGGCGCTGGACAATGATAAATGAAGGAACAAATCGGCCAGTAATTATTTTTGATTAGGACTATCATAACAATTGCCTTGTTATTTTAAATTAGCTCCACCAATTTCAATTATTCCCCATGCGAATTTCGACTTACTGAGGAATTTTAAATCCATAATGAGACTCATGCTATGAATTTTAGTCCCCTCCCAGATGAGCGTGTGAAACTTGAGCGAGTTACAGCCTACAAATTCCAGTCAGGGTTATCACTTCATAAGCGTTGAGAAGTATTTGAAAAATGCTAATAATTAAATTCTTGTTTCTAGTCAAACCGGCTACAGAGCATTCTGGCATGAATCAGTAGAGCACTGATCCGTACGGCACAATACCGTTGTACACAAACAAATCTTATT
>JAQFXU010005814.1:0-11098 GCA_034693705.1 Spatulosminthurus flaviceps | reverse complement strand
ATATATAAATATCTCTCTCTCTATATTTATATATATATATATATATATACATATATAGCATATTTATATTATAGTTTTGCATTCTAAGAATTTTCAAAATTTACTACTACATTACTCCACATATATACATAATCATATATTATTAGTAAGTAATATTATTAGTAAGCAGGAGATGAAATATTAAATACATACATAATAAATTTCAATGGCTACCTATAATATGTGTATTATTAATTAACCACCCGCACCCAGAAAAAAAATTCCTCAAAAATGGCTCAAAATTCCATGTTTTTTTTCTTGTCTCAAAAACTTAACATGAATTTCTATCCCAAAAAGAAAATCTTGCTTAAAAATGAACAAAAATTTTTGTTTGTTTTTCAAATAGCAATAATAATATTTTTTGTTCTTTATATCTTCATCATCACAACTATGCACCCTATATAGCTTGAAGTATTTTTGTTTTATCTATGTATAATTAATTATGTATTTTTTTTATCCTCACACAAGTGGAACATGAATATTTTGAATGAATTCGTTTTTTTCCCTCGATCATATTATTCTTATACGAAGCAATATAACTTTTGTTTAACATCCTTTTTTTATCTTTCTGCCTATCATTCATGTATGAGAAGAGAAAAACTATAAAATAATTTATAGCTTGTTCTTGTATGTAGTTATGTATAACTTTACGTATGGAAATTTGTCCTACTTCTTTGTATAATATCTGCAATATAGTTAATTATAATTGAATGACATATTATTTCGTTCTCTCATATATGTAATTAATTAATTAATTACATATACACAGCTATGTTTTTTTGTATAGTACAATAATATATATGTAACTTTATATATACTTCTGTAAATATTATTATTTTTTTAAGAAACAAGCCTACTTGTACAAACGTTTTTCCCTCTACTTTTATAATCCATATTTTTTTTATATAGCTGTAAGATATTTTCTTTTAATATTGGATGTCTCTACCATTATTTATTTGTCTTCTACTAAATTGTATAATAATCATAGTAATAATAATAATAATAATATTAATAATAATATTAATAATAATAACATTACATAGTAATAAATAACATTGGATTTTATATAGGAACATAAAATTGATCTAGCTTTTTTCCTTCCTTCGAACGGTACTAATCCTTATATTGTTTTTTAGTACTAAAAACTCTGGCAAATCATGTAGAATCATCTTATAATAAATGAATTATTTATATCGCGACGACATTTAACGGTGGTAGTTGTACATTTGGTAAATAATTTTTTCCCCCTCTCTCACTAGTAATTAATTATAGGAGCGTCATTCTTTTACTTATTTTTTTTCTTTTAATTATATACCTTTTATACAGAGCAGATCAATACATTCTGAATCCCACTATGTATATCTCAAACTTTCCCGCCTCCACAACTCTTACTTTTTTTCACCCTTCCTCCAAATCCCATATTATTAAGTTTCTTTTTTAACAGGCAGCAATATGTGTATTTTGAAAACATTTCTTGTTGTTTTTTTTTAAATTCTTTCTTCTCACAGTATAGTGTAACTTTCTCCCCTCAACCATTGACATCTAATTCCGTTGTTGTTGTTGTTAAAATCCAATATATATATATATATAATAAATATAATGATAATTTGTTGTTGTTGTTCTTGTTTTTTTTGAAAAGACTGGGAATACACAGCGCATTTTACAGAATACATATCTATAATTTAATAATTTATTATATAATTATATATTTATATATATAATATAGCGATCATCGGTAATATGTCTTATACACAATATTTTTTTCAAGAAAAACATTTTTTTAAATATACCTTTTAAATGCCTTTCCTTTAATATAGTAGCTAATAATAATAAGAATAATAATAATAAATAATTAGAAGAATCGCAACATATTCGCTGTAACAATTGTTTATTACTTATGTTTTTTTTTTCTTGTGAACTTATTTCTTTTCGTGGATAGTAGTAGTATGTAGTAGTAGTATGTAGTAGTAGTTGTAGTATGTAGTAGTCGTAGCAGTGAAGATATCTACAGCCCCAAGTAACCTGCTACGGTCGACACCAAAATAATACCAATGACCAGCAGGCAGATCATGATCATAATTTTCTTCTGCAATTTGTCAAAAGAACAAAAACACAATTATTTAGCACACAATTTTTTTTAATCAATTTCATATTATCACATGTCTTAAAACTGTGTACATGCATATAGGGTGAATCACAAATGATTATTCTGTGTGTAGGTGAAAGAAAAACTGTCTCAGCCCATAAGTATAAGTGTAATTGTATGAAATGAATTTTGTCCAGGACTTACGTTAGTATTGGCCCATTTACCTTGCTATGACTCTTGTAGAAATCCTATTATTTTCATAGGACAATTTAATGTAGGGAAGGAAAAGGGAGAAAGTTAGAAATGTCGAGATATATTTTCCCAAGTCCTTCAGTATATAGAGGAATCTATGAATCTATATAGGAAGGGAAGGGAAGTTTAGGGACAACAAATTCCAACCTACTTTTTATATATACAGCAAAAGTATATGGAATGAGAATCGTATAGAGTAGGAAATATCCTAGATTTTGGATGGGTGGTGAGAGAGAGAGAGAGAGAGAGAGAGAGAGAGAGAGAGATTTTTTGATCTACAGGATTCAGCTTAGAGTATATACACAGTTAGGGAAGGAGTAAGAAAAAACCTTTGGAGGAACTTCCGTTGAGAATATAATGACTCTCACCCTATTGGAAATAGGATTGTTGGAATTACTACTACAATGAGAGGAAATCCAAGTGAACATTCGAGACATATTTGATAGAGATTTAAAAAATCTCTGTTCAAGGGCCAAGTTTACAAAGTTATAGTATGTATTGATGAAAAAATATCGAGGGAGGCCCCTTTCCTCCCTATAGTATAGGCCCGCATACAGAGTCATGGGCTAGGAGTGGAAGCATTTCTTTTTTTTTTACCTCGTCCCATGGATTCAGAGCTGCGAGAATTACATGCGTCTCTCTAGGATCGATTTCTGAGGAACTGAAGACGTGGTAGTTTAACAACGTTATACTTTTTACACTTGCAACTACTGAATGGTTCTACTCTTTCTCTCTCTCTCTCCCCCTACCTTTTTCTATATACCTTTTTTCAGCAATGTGGGAAAACTTCATTCCTCTTTTATCTTAGGGTAGCCTAGCTAAGGATTTAACCCATTCTATAATAGCCCTCTCAATTGGGATCACTTTTTGGCTAAGTTTAATTGAATTTAAGGAAAAGCTCCTTTTTTGTCTCTCCTCTCTCCTTTTCACTCTATGTACAAGGTGAAGGGAGGAGACTCATGTCATCGAGTTGTGAACGGCTGGGCTGACAGAGTGAAACAGCGAGGGAGAGAGTGTGAGAGTGAGAGAGAAATCCGTTGTTTCCTTTTTGGTCCGTTTACGCTTATTATTGTTAGAGCTAATAAATGTTTGTAATTAGCTCAAAGCCTCGGTAATCCTTTTTGGGCTACGTGCTTTCTCCTAAGCTTTCACTCCCTTCTCCCCAATTACACGTACATGTAATCTACATGTAACTTTTAGATCTACATGGAATCATGGAACAAGTAGTTTTTTTAATCGATCCAAACACACACACACGCCACCACCACCACCGATTTCACAAACGAATGATTTTGCTTGAGTAAACTATACATACGATCCTGACATATGAGACAGGAAAAAAGAGACTTTTCCTTCTCCCAAGGTGAAATTGGTTCGGATGTCCTACGTATGTAGTCATTTACCTACATCTATATACAATTTCCTATTTCCTATGACTATATACGAATGTAGGTATATGGAAGAGGAAAAACGACAGAGAGAGAGAGGAGGTATTCATAAAAGAAACTTGCTTATTCCCTGACTCAGCAGGGAGGGAGAAAAGCCTCATCTGTGATAAAGTGCTGGCTATCGTCTTACGTGGAAGGAAAAGAAAGTCTTATGCGGTTCAACCGCCTGAATGTTTGGCAAACGAGCAGATTAGTATTCGTCCCATCCCGTTTCACGAATAAATATGTAAATGAGCCAGCTCGCTAGAAACCATCCATACAGTGGAATTCCTCCTAGAAGAAAGTCTCATCATCACATGGGCAGTGCATGAGTTCCTCACTCCCAAGTATTCAAGTATTTTCACCAACTGAATAAATATACATAATTTTCATACCCTATGGTCAAAATCATAGCCCTACACTTTTACTTTATTTCCTAAATATTTACTTACTCTCTAGGCCTCTTACCCCTAGGAATTCTACACCTTCCAACTACAACCCCATCTTACTCTAGACACACTTATTTCCCTACCTATTTATATATTTATACGAGTACACACATAGACGTACATGTAGACAAGGGCAAAATTCCAAATACTTCCCTTTATAAACTCTCTCACATAAATATACATATATATACATTTTATCCTATAGAAATCCTTCAAAAGGTGGGTACATACCCAGGGAAGGGAACTTTCCAAATGAACTTAACAACGAGGCTCCAATGCAAATTAATTTAATTGAACCAAGCCAAGGATGTTACAAATGATTAGATTATAGAAAGAGCCTTATTCTTACTACCCCCGTTGAATTCCTGACTAGTAGTCTAAAATATGGCCGACCCTATGTATAACCTTTACCTATAAAACCTCCCTTCATTACAATCTACATCTATTAACAATAGTCAGTTGGAAGAGAGACTGGGAACTCAAGATACTATTACTTGAATTGGTGAAATTTCCGAGCCTTAAAATATTCCAAAGCAGCTTAATTTCCCTCAAGGTATAAGTATACAAAGATATATACATGAGGAGAGAGCCTATACACATAATAATAATTAATTCACAAGCATAATCGTAATAATGATCATCATGCCAAATGATTTTCACATCCAGCCTCTCCTTAAACAGAAACAAAGGACAATTATTCCCAAACTCCTACATATTTTCATTTTCCCAAGAATCCAGAAACTATGTATTTGAGTAGGAGTAGAAGGAGCTCGAAGGAACAAATACCATTGAAAAATCCATCCTAAAATCCTCCACTCCCGATAAAATACTAAAGAGCCAACTATCCTCACAAACTTTATGTAAGGATAGTCATTCTCCTATAATGTAGTATTGGAAGGGTGGATGATGATGGAATAAAGATAAATCGAGTCAATAGAAAATTATGTCTGGGAAAGTAGCTCCAGTACATACAAACCTATTACCCATCATAGGCTCTAACTATTACCTTATTTCATCTTCCTCCCAATATACATAGATTTACCTTGGGAGTACAACCTCCCTTTCTTTATATAGTCAAATCTGGCTTAAACACTCACAGAAATAACTCAGCTTTCTTCACCACTCAACTATAAATATAAAACGTAGACAGCTCCACTATAGTATAAGCATGCATTCCTATACTGTACGTAGCTATAGTAAAACACACTGTTATCTCATTTGACGTGGGAAAGTCAAGTGAAAATATGCAGAGTACTTCACAAGGGGGAAAATCACATGTAATTTAAGATACATTGAAATTGACTTGAAAAATGCATTTTACACTTTGAGGCTCTCTCTCTCTATCTCATACGGGTAGTTAGTAGAAGAATAAAGGGGTAAAAGGAGCACATGTAAATAAAACAAGTGCGTAAAGGCTCTTGGTTGAGAAGGAAGATTATATATAGAGATATTCGTACAGAAGGTGAAAGGTTGCTAGGTTCTCATTAAAAATTCAAAAGTTCTCAAAAAGATTAACTACTCTGGGATGTTCACCTGATGCTATATACATGGCTATGTTGATACAATCCTATTATCTATCTACATACAGACTAAATCCCATCTCGTCAGCGAAGGTTGCAACACGCTTCATAAATGCAATGTAGAGAGGAAGCAAATACAAATACTGGAATGGGATAATGTGGCAGAAATGGCCTTCATCCTTTACCCAGACTTTACATTATCTTCCGTACATGTATATTTTGTATGTAGGGGTATATTATACATATACACATGTATGTCTATGTGTGTGAGACGAGTACACTACAAAGTTAGCCAGACGTAGAGTAGAGAGCAGCTGCTGAGCTCTTCCCTACTACAAGAGAAGCTTTATAGGTGTAGTTTTATAATTAGACTGGTTTATAGTGAAAGGAGAGCGGTGAAAGTATTTTCAAGACGTCTGCTCCTTTCCACTACTCAACTGGATGTTTTCACAAATAAAAAACCTTTCTCTCTTGCTCTCTCTCTCTCTCTCATTCCAAAACAACATTCATCCCCAAACCCACGCGACGCCATTTTATCTCATGGACATAGAGACATACTTTTTCTTCACCAACATTTAAGTAAACCTTGTACTATTTCCTACACAATTTTTCCCGCTCTCCCTCTTTCTCTGTTTTTACCCAACTGCTTTCTCCCCATCAAACGTGCTCCTTGTCAATTGACCAGCAGTACTAGTAGTACAATACACGCTGAAATGTAATTCGAGTCAAGTGTTAATTTCCCCAGCCTTGCCCTTAGAGACATCAGCTCCCCCCCCCCCTGCCTCTCTCACAATACAAATTTATACACTTTTTATACATATAATGACTATGTACTTAAAAACAAAGGACAAGTTTCACAAAGTAAAGGGAAATTACTTAACTAACTCCTTCCTAACATTCTTACATCCTTTATCCTCCTTGGAAATAATCGTTTGAACTTGTAATAATTATTCATCCCAATACTTGTTACATAAATTCCAATCGGATTATTTCTACACAACAACAACAAAGTCGTAGCAAGTTCAAACATACTAGGCTAACTCAACTTTCCTATAATGGAATTACTCAAAAGTTGCTCTAGAGTTCGTACTTGGCTGTACAATATATATTATATAATGGCTAAGTGCCTTACTTGTCAGAGACTATATATTTTATACAGGACTCCGCTGACAATCTGGCTTTACTAAATTAAGGCTACTGCTTTGATGAAACTCATCAATATTTATTTTAGCATTGGCACTTCAAAATTAAAAATATCTATGATTTTGACATTTATGAGGGTGGAAGTATTGAACTATATGCAGAAATGCTGTATAATATAGCTTATAGGATGTGTAATAATACAATGGAGAAAGTATTGCATTAAATTTGAAACAAAGGAACTGTAATTGGCGGGAAAAGAGCCCTACTTTGAGATCTTGATCTTGAAAAGGTGGTGTAAGGTTTTAACAATATTTTTTTTCTGTCGTGGGAGTTGGAATTTTTAATGTAAGAGTTCTACTACCATTCTACTTATATGGCTATGTAACAAGGTGTAGCATGAGAATAATGGGAAATTACAAGGAAGTATTGCTTCCTGGAGACTCTTTTGGTTTGGTGGGTTGGTGATTTCTAATATGTATGTAGTTGCAGTAGTAATAGTAGGGAATGAGTGAATGTTTAAGCTCTATTAGTAGGATTATAAATATATTTAGGAATAAATTATGGTTCCTTGAGGAAAGTAGGTAGGGTATTTTCAAGGGGTTTTGTGGCATCCCTAATACATATAATTATAACTTTGCTATACGTGTAACTTTTGCCAACTGATTGCATATTGATAAGTCAATTGTAGCTCCTGAAAGTTTCTCGGCTTCCTTTCTCCGACTTGGCATTGTAATAGGTAAGACAGAGAGAGAGAGTATGTAATTATAGGGACTGAGATATAATAGTGGCTACATATAGGTACTATATGCATATGGCTTGTTCCATGAAATATAAAGTGAATGGTTGTAAAGCAGGGCTTCATTACATAGTGCAAAGATATCCTAATCTACTTTACTCCACCGCACATACCTAGCAACTTAACCGACTTTCCACTAACGGAAATATTATATGTTGAAGGTCTGTATTTTTAAAGAGAGAGAGAGAGAGAGAGATGGGAGGGAGTACATAAGTCACCAAATTGCTTCTGTTAGAGGTTAATCCGTTCCCAGCACGCAACTTATATGTACATACATGAGCACTTGGCTTGGGACATACAAAATGTTTAAATTTCTTCCAAATCTCTTTCCCTTACTGGTTTAAAGGTTAACGTCCGGGGTTAGAAATTTACATAAAAATGCCGTTTTTTCCCTGTATACATGTATATGTATGGATAAATATATATTTATATGCTCTTGGATATAAATTTCAATGGGACATGTACTCACTCACTCCACATCCACCACCTATCACAATGTAAGAGTTCCCCTCACGAACAAGTACATCAAGTTGGACACGTAAAAGCAGCCTCCTTTTGTCAGCAAATACTTGAGCAATAGAATAGTATTAGCATGAAATGGGGAAAATCAAGGTTCTTACATGCCGTGGCGGCGCGTCACTCAAACCATAATAGGAGCTCCGTGTATTTCCAAAACCCACAACTGTACTCAACAAACATCCTCCTTTCCCTAAAAGTATCATCACTGACTACTCTAAAAAATCACTCAACTAAATTTAGTTAGAATAATTTAGCACACGCAAAAAAAAATTTACAAAAAAGTTTACTCTTGAATTTTTCTCCCTTTAATTTACTACCACTCTCGGAGAACTTCCTATTTTTCATTCATTTCATTACACAGATATTTCCCTTCCCAACCGTAATATAATTCAATTTGAGGGTATAACTTTTCCCCTGCATTTTTTTACTCTACTGAAGTACTCGCAGTAAAAAATTTACTAAATTATTAACACATTCTCTTGATATCATAAATTCTACTAGTATTTCATATTCAAAGGTCAAAACGTTTTTTTTTAAATTAATTCAGCCTTCGGAAATTTTATTATAAAAACACAATAATAGCGATAATAACAATAATAATTAAAATTTCTGAATGCTAAAAGTCATTTTAACTTACCGGAAATTTCATTAAGCTGTGCTTAAAAAGCATTAATGGCCCATCGCGAGTATTTTACATAAACTTAAAAAAAACTATTAGACTAGAAATTATAATAACACAATCAAAATTAGAGTCCTCCTCATTCTTACCCCAATTCATTTTCCCTTTCTGTATGGAGTAAACTCAAATTGTATCTGTTTTGTATTCCAACCTCCAATAAAATATTCCAGGTACTGGCTTTAAAAATCCTCACCATAAATTCACCGTATTTGAAACCAAATATAAATCACATTTCATAATTAAAAGTATAGCCTATAGAATATATTAATTATAATTAATTATATACAATACAATAGCCTATAGAAAAAATCCACCCAAAAAATGTCACTGCTCCGATGGCATAAGTCACGAGAATTGAAATCATATTTCAATATCAAATGTACATAAGTACAAATACATAATTATACATAAAAAAATTTCTAATCAAATCAATAGTAATTATTTCAGTAGTTATTATTTGGTCGTCAAAACGGAGACAGTTATTGTTAAGACCACAATCGCTACAATACTTAGGATGCAGATAAGGATGAGTATCTTTTTCTGTTGGAGAAAAAAAAATTAAAAAACAATAAAAAGAATCCTAGTAAAATATGTACTATAGTAAAAATATTAAAATAAATGTTAGAAAAGAAAGTAATAGAGGAAGAAGATTGAGCTGTTCACAAAAATAATGACGGCAGACGTTCCCAAAATGGGAAAAGATTATTTATAACGTTATAGAGACAAAATGCATATGTACAAACATATATTAAATGGAGAAGCACAAGGACAACCACATACTGTCCAAGGACTCAATATAATATAGACGTCAACGGTAACTATACTCAATAATAAGTTTTGAGGCGACCGAGCAGGAGGAAACACATCGCATCCACAAATTCAACAATTTTTTTTCGCTTTTTTTTCTTTTACACTCATAACATTTGTTTTATAAGAGTGCCCTCTCATAGCCACATACAGAGCAAGAGAAAGGAAGAGAGGGAAATAATGGAGACTCTCAACCATTACAAAACACAGATCCGACTTTCTATATCACACCCAGAGAGACAGACACACAACCAAGAAAACCAAAGTCAACTTCAACCTTTTCTTCTTCTTTTTTTTTCCTTTGAATACTAGAGAATAGAGAATAGAAAAACAGAGATGGAGAGAAAGAAAGACGTTACTAATAAAAACCTCATATGTACAACTCAACTTCTTATTACCATGTTGTTCCATACATTAACAATTATTGCAACCTAGTACTTTTATCCTTCAGATTCACTCCTTCATATAGCCCGCCTCTTTAACATATGTAGACACACACATGTATAATAATTATAGATTTTTTTTTACAAAATATATTAAAAAAACCTGCACACATGCACATTCCCTACATAAAGTATGTATCAATTTGTATTTCCACCTTCCAACAAACTACGGAATTCTAGTCGTACCGTACAAATTGATGGTAAAACATAAAAAGAAAACATTTTCACAAATGGATGGGACGACGTCCTCTTTTTTCACTATTACTACTACTACTACTACAACCAGCACATGAAAATCGCATGTGTTACATGAACCTATGTATGTATAGGTAGTATGAGGTAAAGCCTAGGATTGACTTTAATACACTTGTGCATATTCCCTTTATTAGGTGCAAGTCCATTACATCACGATAGGTCTATGCACTATATCCATTATAATCCCTACGAGGAGGTATTTACATACAGACAGAGACAGAGAGAGAGAGAGAGAGACATACAAAACATTACATAGGGAGATGTAAGAGCCATGTCGCAATTTCATCATGGCTCTCTCTACGTGCGACTATGCGGATGATCATTGATGTTTTTAGAAAACACTACATATGACTCTTCGGGCCTGGCTAAATCCAAGTTGGTTCGAGAGTTGACCTAAAAAATAACTGAGTCAACACCAGTCACTGAGAGTAGCAGTTGACAAAATGTTACGTAACGACGTTCCCTACTACATCTTCGATTATAACACACATACAAAAGTCTTATAAGCTCTTGGAATTTTCCCTATATACTAAATAAATTTGCCGACTCAGCCCCTCCATTTATGTAATCTTTACATAGCACGTCACTATATATACTAAATATATAATATCGCCGGCTAAAGTGCAAAAGGGGCTATATGCAGAAATCCTTAATACGAGATAGTTCCAACTCTGTGCGCTTAC
>JAQFXU010005813.1:0-11099 GCA_034693705.1 Spatulosminthurus flaviceps | reverse complement strand
TTAGCTTGTGTCAATTTTCCTTTTTAATTTTTATAATATACGTGGTTAAATGTGCCTATTTCCAATGCCATTTTATAAAATTGCTTGAATATGTACAAAAATAAATAATTGCTAACGCAAAATTTACATGTGTCAGACCGGTTATTGAATTTGCAGGAAAAACTACGTCCAAAATTTTGACATGCATTATTTTCTTGCTAAGTTTGTAAGACATGATATAATGATAATAATTATTACTTTTAACTAACCAGTCATTAGAACTTTACAGGAACATACGCGCGAAAGTATAAAGAAGAAAATTGTTTTTAAACCTACGATGAAGGGGTTCCAGTTAAAATAAATGCCATCTAAGTTCTTACTGCGCTAACAGCATTTACCCAAGTGTTGTGAGTAATCACTAATGTTCTGAATGACCAGGACACTTCTAAATATCTGAATTTATGAATGCCTGAGTAACATCACGCCTGGCCGGAAACGAACAATCAACGATTACAAATTCATATTATGACTTACGAGAAACTGCACAATGTTGATACGCAATGTAGTTACTGCAGTCAGTTTTTCCGCATTAGATTGTTTTAGCTTGTATCAATTTTCCTTTTATATTTTTATAATATACGTGGTAATTATCCGTTAAATGTGCCTATTTGCAATGCTATTTTATAGAATCGCTTGAATTTGTACAAAAATAAATAATTTCTTACGCAAAATTTACATGTGTCAGACCGGTTATTGAATTTGCAGGAAAAACTACGTCCAAAATTTTGACATACCTTATTTTCTTGCTAAGTTTGTAAGACAATATAATGATAATAATTTATTACTTTTAACTAACCAGTCATTAAAACTTTACAGGAACATACGCGCGAAAGTATAAGGAAGAAAATTGTTTTAAAACTACGATGAAGGGGTTCCAGTGAAAATAAATGCCATCTAAGTTCTTACTGCGCTAACAGCATTTACCCCAGTGTTGTGAGTAATCACTAATGTTCTGAATGACCAGGACACTTCTAAATATCTGAATTTATGAATGCCTGAGTAACATCACGCCTGGCCGGAAACGAACAATCAACGATTACAAATTCATATTATGACTTACGAGAAACTGCACAATGTTGATACGCAATGTAGTTACTGCAGTCAGTTTTTCCGCATTAGATTGTTTTAGCTTGTGTCAATTTTCCTTTTTAATTTTTATAATATACGTGGTTAAATGTGCCTATTTCCAATGCCATTTTATAAAATTGCTTGAATATGTACAAAAATAAATAATTGCTAACGCAAAATTTACATGTGTCAGACCGGTTATTGAATTTGCAGGAAAAACTACGTCCAAAATTTTGACATGCATTATTTTCTTGCTAAGTTTGTAAGACATGATATAATGATAATAATTATTACTTTTAACTAACCAGTCATTAGAACTTTACAGGAACATACGCGCGAAAGTATAAAGAAGAAAATTGTTTTTAAACCTACGATGAAGGGGTTCCAGTTAAAATAAATGCCATCTAAGTTCTTACTGCGCTAACAGCATTTACCCAAGTGTTGTGAGTAATCACTAATGTTCTGAATGACCAGGACACTTCTAAATATCTGAATTTATGAATGCCTGAGTAACATCACGCCTGGCCGGAAACGAACAATCAACGATTACAAATTCATATTATGACTTACGAGAAACTGCACAATGTTGATACGCAATGTAGTTACTGCAGTCAGTTTTTCCGCATTAGATTGTTTTAGCTTGTATCAATTTTCCTTTTATATTTTTATAATATACGTGGTAATTATCCGTTAAATGTGCCTATTTGCAATGCTATTTTATAGAATCGCTTGAATTTGTACAAAAATAAATAATTTCTTACGCAAAATTTACATGTGTCAGACCGGTTATTGAATTTGCAGGAAAAACTACGTCCAAAATTTTGACATACCTTATTTTCTTGCTAAGTTTGTAAGACAATATAATGATAATAATTTATTACTTTTAACTAACCAGTCATTAAAACTTTACAGGAACATACGCGCGAAAGTATAAGGAAGAAAATTGTTTTAAAACTACGATGAAGGGGTTCCAGTGAAAATAAATGCCATCTAAGTTCTTACTGCGCTAACAGCATTTACCCCAGTGTTGTGAGTAATCACTAATGTTCTGAATGACCAGGACACTTCTAAATATCTGAATTTATGAATGCCTGAGTAACATCACGCCTGGCCGGAAACGAACAATCAACGATTACAAATTCATATTATGACTTACGAGAAACTGCACAATGTTGATACGCAATGTAGTTACTGCAGTCAGTTTTTCCGCATTAGATTGTTTTAGCTTGTGTCAATTTTCCTTTTTAATTTTTATAATATACGTGGTTAAATGTGCCTATTTCCAATGCCATTTTATAGAATTGCTTGAATATGTACAAAAATAAATAATTTCTAACGGCAAATTCACATGTGTCAGACCGGTTATTGAATTTGCAGGAATAACTACGTCCAAAATTTTGACATGCCTGATTTTCTTGCTAAGTTTGTAAGACAATATAATGATAGTAATTTATCACTTTTAACTAACCAGTCATTAAAACATTACAGGAAAATTTGCGCGAAAGTAAAAGGAAGAAAATTGTTTTTAAATCTACGTTTAAGTGGTTCCCGCGAAAATACATGCCACAAAGTGATCGTTACATTGTGAAAACATAATCAGAACGTGGTATTATAATATCACATGAAAAATTGTGATTTAATTCTAGTGCAACCGAGACACGAAGTCTGCACATAAGCATGTACATAGGGTGACACAAAAACAGCTGTAATTCCAAACAACCCTGGTTTTGACTGGCAGTTAATTCTGCAGATATAGAAACGGTAATAACCAAAATAGAGACTGACTAAGGAGGTCAATTACGTAAGATTCGTATATTTCGAAACATTCCTTATAAAAATTTCATTCGCAATTAAGAAGAAAAAACTCAAAAAAGCAAATATATGATTATAGAAGACATGAAACAAAACCTTTGACCTCCATAAAATTATGATTTCATATGAGAATTGCCGCCAACCGGGGACACAACTGGGCCTTGGAACCAACATACACTTCTCAAATGATATGCGTACTGGATAGAAGCAAGTGAGCAAAGGCTAAAGTAATGTCCAATCATAAGTTTTAAATCTTTTATGAATACTAACGATAATAATTAATTTTAGTACCCCTGATCGCAGTCTGCTCTTTGCCTGGGTTTATTTTATTTTAATTTTTTTTCCTATCCCTAGAAGAGGGACACCAAATCAATGTGTACCACAAGTAAATGAGTGTTGGTTGTAAGGGTTGAAAGCCAAATCGATTCTGAATAAATCTATATAAATTAAAACTTTACGCCTAATTTTTAAGCTCCGCCTATGTGCATATCCATTCCGATATTTTGGATTGAAAACATTCCCAAACAAGTTTTAAAAATTTTATCCCAATTAAGTGAGATTAATAATTGAGGAGATTTTGTGATGAATTCATTAGGTTTTTATAAATAAATTATACACGTAGAGAATGAATCCATCACAATTTTACCGTACAATATCCACTCGTCTTCAGACAATATCAGCAAATTTGCAGTCTTAGTCCAAACTGCAATAGTTACGAGTAAGAGTCTTTTGACCAAGTTCTGGTGCTTAAAAACAGAGTAGAATATTAACCTATGGGATCACGTGAGCCCCAAATTAGCTTGGAGTGCGGAACAATCATAAAATCAAAACTTAATCAAAATCAGATTAATTTTAAAATTGTGTGAATTCGAAAACATCGTTGTAATTAGTTGCTCAGAGGGTAGGGCCGATTATTATACGTTATTCGTATAATACATTTTAATAATATACGTGATTTTTCATGCATTGAATCTTTATGCTTTTAATAAAAATGTTTTTACACAATTTTTTTAAATTCCAGGCATAATTTGACTAAAAAACAATAAATATTTACCAGAAATGGGCACACTCTGTTTTGGGGAATGCTCTTGGGAATTACTTAAAAAGACCTCCACAAATTATATTCCATTACACTCGGCCTATTCAATGATTGATTTAAATAAAAGTTGCTCCAACTTTTATCTCATCCTTTTTTGTGACAAATAATAGTCAGACTTGAAGCGTAAATTTTTTTAATTCTTGTTTACAAAACTCAAAAAGAGAGTAGAAGCCGTTTAATTGTTCTAATTTTAATAATTCCAAAAAATTGTCCAATAAAGAACTAGAAATTACAATAGGTTTTTTTAGGAATTCTAATGGAATGAGAATAGTAAATGGTTGGACTAGACAATTTCATTCTTATTGTATGAAACTATTAAATAGCACAAATCAACCTCTCACAAAATTAATACAATACACAAAACTGTAAAAGTGCAGATATCCCGTAGTTGTAATTCTATTCCACAGGAACAAATTACGATCGAGTTATAGCCAAGATTCTTGTAATATTTGTGATTACCACATACGTAAAATGCGGATATTTTTATGGCCATTGTTTACTATAAATTATTGCAGGCTTGAATTTTCCAACTGCATTAAAGGAGAAATTCATAATAAAAAATCATCGCTACGCGATAATTTAATGCCGTCGCGCAGGGCGGCGTTAGCTACGGCCGTCTCCTTTCCCTCCCGTTAATGTAAGATTTTCTAGTCATTTCAAAAATTCCCGCAACAAAAAACTTATATGCATGACCCAACGTAACATTTTTTCATACCAATAAATGAAAAAAAAACATTTTTCAAACAAAAATAAATTTTTGAAAAAAAATAAAATTTCGAAAAATTTTGAAAACAATTTCAACTGAAAAAAAAATTTTATTGCAAAAAAGCATTTTTCAGGCAAAAATAAATTTTTGAAAAAAATATTAAAATTTCAAAAAATTTTGAAAACAATTTCAACTGAAAAAAATCTTTTATTGCAAAAAAACATTTTTCGGGCAAAAATAAATTTTTGAAAAAAAAAATTAAAATTTCGAAAAATTTTGAAAAAAATTTCAACTGAAAAAAATTTTTTATTGCAAATAAACATTTTTTAGGAAAAAATAAATTTTTGAAAAAAAAACAAATTTTGAAAAAAAACTGGTTTTTATTTTTTTACGGACGAACACGCGGACCGATTTCAACCATAATTGAACTTGTCCGAGTGGACAACCTAAGTAATGGTCAAAAAAAATTTGAGCGAAATCGGTCAAGTAATTTCTGAGCATCTATAACGAGACCACGGACGTACGGACGTACGGTTGTACGGACAAGGGTAAATTACTAGGGCCGCTAACGCCGCCCTAAAAACTACCTAAAGGGGTTATTATTTTCGTAACGTTAAGAGAAAAACAAGATGACAGCCCCTTCTGCACTTCAGCCGACGATGAGATGTTTCTGGATACAAAATTGCCTGCACACTAATTCTGATCTACTCAGCACTGATAAAATTCTTCTCCCTAGTTTTTCCCTTGTTTTTGTAACGCACTTGTGTCACACTTTTGGAAAGGAACGATTTTTAACTTTAGGGTTACGAAACTCTTTGAACCTTAAAATTTACTTAAATATAAATAGTAATTTTATTATAATATTTAATTTTAAATTGAAAAGAAGAGAAATTTCTTCCCCCATTGTTTCTATTCTTGGCTCAGATAAAATTATTCTTGCCATTTGTCACTTTAATATATTTTGCTCACACACACAATAAAGTGCAGAGAGCAGTGATACCCCGCAAAGACTGCGTCAATTCCCTAATGGAAGCACATCTAACCTCGAGGAAACTTAACTTACAGCTGATGACACGGCACTTACAATTATTTAAATACAAAATTCAAATCATATCCAACGTTACAGATTACCATCTTTGTCTTGTGCCCACTTAAATATGGGTGAAATAATTGCTTGGCTTGAGTTAAGGTTCTTCTTCCCTCATGTTTTTGCTGACCGAGCCAGCCTTTATGGACAGCAGAATTTGAATTGCAGTGAAGAAATTGTGGAAACTCTGAAATAAAATTGTGTGAACGAGGTAAATATTTTGTAAACAAACTTCAATGTTACACAATTCTACACTAGGATTTGAAACTTACATTAAAAGATGAGGCGGAAGGGAAGGGTGATTGAATTTTCCACAGCAAATTTTATGGATGTTTCCTCCTTAAACGGAAGGGAGTAATTTTGATGAGTTTGTAGTTTCTTCATCCTCGCCAATTCGACAAGGAAGTTTTGCCTTTTATTAAACCTGTAAAATAAATAAATCAATAGTAAAATAGTCAATGGAAAAATTCCAAGTAGAAATTAGCATAGGGACAGTGGAGTAGATCATTTTAGGCAATTTTTTACACGGCCAGAAAATTATCTTCAATTTGAGAGGAATGATTTGAAATAATTACTCAATGCTTTAACGTGATCCGCATTTTTATTTTCAATATAAAAAGCAGTTTGGGAAAATTATACGTGATATCTTTGACTCAGGCAGAAGTAGATATCTCAACTCGGCATTCCCCTCTCTGTTGCAATGGGCCTTAAAGACCCACGGACCTGTAAATACAACTTCCCTCGCACATATAGTGGGCTGTACAACCCCCGCCCCACCCCTGCGTAGCAAGGTTTTAATACTAGTACTAGTATTAAAGCCCTGCTACGCAGGGGTGGGGTGGGGGTTCTTCAGCCCATTACGTGTGCGGGGGAAGTGGTACATATAGGCCCATGGTTCACTACGGCCCATTGCCAAAGGGAGGTGATTGCCTAGATGAGATACCCTTGCTTCGCTTAAGCAGCATTGAATAGTGACGTATAGTTTGAAGCGGTAAGGTTTGAAGCGGCACAAATTTCAAACTGTAAAACATATATATGACATATGACTAGCACACGGAGAGCCCACTTCGTGGGCGAGCCTAAATCTGGCCCGCTCTGAGTGTGATTTAAGCTAATCAGGAGGCTTCTGTCAGCTTGTGCTTATTGGCTCTCTGCCAGAGCCCGGTACAAAAAAGGAGGGGCATGTGTTTAAAAATGTTGAGACACCTTCAAATTATGTTATAGGATTATTAAAACGCTATCCGTGGTGGTTGGCGTACATTTACGGGGAGGTTCATACTTCGCGGTCTGGATCCTGATTGGCTTAAAGCACACTCGCCACGGGCTTGATTTAGGCTCGCGTGTTGGCTACCTTACTCGTATAACAATAACATAATTTGATGACGGAACATTTTAAACTCCCTTCCCCACCTTCTTTGTACCGGGCTCTAGCAGCGACTGTAACATGTTATGAATTACAAACACAGGGCTGTGTCCCTGTTGTGGTAATTTTTTTTATTTCTTTAGTAAACACAGCGTTTGAATTGTTGTTGCTTTTAGACCTTTTCGGGGTTATTTAAAAAGCCTGAGAGGAAAATTTTTTTCCTCTTTCCTTATAGCAATTACATTGGATTGGGACAAATATTCATGTGAAGTTTTTGACAATCCGATATCTTTTACAAATGAGACCCAATTTCAACTTTTCTGTCAAATAAATGTCAAATAATTTTTGACATTTGTGTACAAAATATTGAGCCAATATTTGCTGATTTTTATTTATTTTTTAATATTTAAAACCAAAATGTCAAGTAATTTAAAATTTTAATATTTGTGAGGAAAATGTCAAGTAATTTAAAATTTTAATATTTGTGAGGAAAATGTCAAGTAATTGTTCTAGTGTGAATACATTTTACATTTTTTGGAATAAAAGTGAAGTTTTACTTAATTTATTACGTTATTTTTTTGCGATTTAAAACAAAACGTAAAAAACTGTAGTTTTGGGAAATCCCGTTGGAGTCTTGAGTTGACTTGAACTGGAGAAAAAACTTATTTTACGTCTTTTAATTGTTCAAGTCTCTGTAAATAATTTGTATTTGCAAACATGAATGTCGGAGAGTTTTAACTAATTATAAATTGTGTGAGCAAGTTAAAAATTTTGTAAACAAATTTAAATGTAAAGCTATTCAACACATGGATTTGAAACTTACATTGAAGGATGAGGCGGAAGGGAAGGGTGATTTAATTTTCCACAGCAAATTTTATGGATGTTTCCTCCTTAAACGGATAAGGGAATAATTTTGATGAGTTTCTAGTTTCTTCATCCTGGCCAATTTCCAAGGAAGCTTTGCCTTATTATCAAAAAACCTGTAAAATAAAAATAATAATAGTAAAACAGTGATTGGAATAATTCCAAGTAGAAATTAACATACAGACAATGCAGGAGATCATTTTTGGTAAATCTATTAGAATACGAATTTCATAAGCCAACCAAATGTAACACGTAAGAATTAAATTATTAACAATTTAACTGTAATTTTACACGGTTAGAAAATTACCTTCACTTGAAGAGGAATAATGAGAATTTAATTACTCAATGCCATAACCTGATCTACATTTTTATCTTCAATGGAACAATCAGGTTGGGAAAATTATGTGGAATATCTTTAATACAGGCAGAATTTTGAAATATCGATGGAATTAAATGTGATTGTGAAATATTGAATCATGCAATTGCAATTTCCTAATTTTGTTATGTACTTTTAGTGTATGGAAATATATTTAGTATTTTAGAAATATAGTTACAATAGTATAAATAATAAACATTTCCGCAGTATATGAGAAAGAGCAGAAGGAGAAGAAAGGAATCGATCAATAAATCGCAAACAGTGAAGAAGGGAAGACACAACCCTTGAATTTTTAAACTCATGAAAATTTCCCAGGGAAAAAGAAGCAATTCACGCAAGGAAAACGTTGAATGCAGAGCATATAACCTTGCTTTGAGGGGCACGTTACTCTTGTCTGTATTATGCTATGAATTGGGAACACACGGCTGCGTCACTTTTGTGGCAATTTTTTTTATTACTTCAGTAGAAACACGGGTTGATTTGTTTTTACTTTTAGGCTTGTTTGAGGTGAATGAAAAGGTCTGAGAGAAACATATTTTGTCCTTTCTTATAGCAAATTCGTGTGAGAACAAATGTCAACTTTTCTGTCAGATGTCAAATAATTTTTGACATTTGGGTACAAAATATTGAACCAATATTTACTACTTTTTACGAGTCACTTATTTTTTGTGAAGAAACTGTCAAGTAATTTAAAATTTGAAAATTTGTGAGCAAATTGTGAAGCAATTGTACTCGTGTCAATATATGTATTTTACTTTAGGAATAAAAATGTAGAGTTACTTAAATTATTTATTTCATTATTGTTTCCTGATGTACAAAAAACTGTATTTTTGGGGTATTCCGTTTGAATCTTGAGTTGCCTTGAACTGGAGGGAGGGGTGTTACACCTCCGAGGTCCAACCCCGCCTTTCATAGTTTCATCTGTGGAGATGAAAGCATGAAAATTTTCGAATTTGACAAAGTAGTCTGGGGGTATGGTCATGAGGTATGTTTGAGCCAAAGAAGCTCATCAGAATCAGAATAAGCTAGCTCATTCAATTGTTCTGTTCTTGCAGAAATATTTCTTTAGTAGCACATAGCAACCAATACTGGCTAGCGTTCCTGTAGCAAACAACGTGAAATAAAATGAAAAATAAAATCTTTGAATCATTTCCACAAGGTACTCATTTGATTACATCAAAGGGCAAAATGCTAATCACTGCTAAGGTGTCAATTTCTTCGCTTGAGATTTGAGACAGTCATTTAGTCAATGTGAGGACACATTTCAATAAACTGAGTTTGTCTTGGATAACTTGTAGGGATAACTCCATTAAAAACGTGTATCTCTTCTTTGTTTTGATTGAAGCATAATACATAAAGCTACCTAGGTGTTATAATTACCTTGATAATTGTAATTAACTATAGAAAATGGCGTCAACATTAGCAGCGTCCAATCCAAATACCAGGTATTAAAATATTATTAAAGCTCGATTCACATAGCCCTTTGGCTGACTTTAGCGACTGTGACTTTGTATTCATATTCGGAAGGTTATGTCAATAAAGCTGGTTTCGCATAGCCCTAAGATCACTCTCTGAGCTTTTGAGACTGGGACTTTGTACTAAAATCGCAGTCGCATTCATATTCGCATAGACAGCGACTTTTATAGAAGTCGCTCGGAAAAAAGTCGCTGTTGGTAATATTTGCAGGCCGTAGATGTTATCGCTCAGCGATGTGATTTTCTTCGCGATTTCTCTTACTACATAATGTTAGGCCTTTTTCCTGTAGTAGCTCGCTTAAAAATCTTTCAACTAGCCAACAAAGGAGAGGTGTGCGAATTCAAAGTGTTTTTAATCAAAATGATTCATTGAAACTGGTCAAGTGAGCGACTCGCCTTTTTTATTTGGAAGTCGTGTTGCATAGCGACTCGGGAGTAAAACCTAGTGAGTATGTATATGAGTCATGACTATATCGAGGTATTACTCCATTTAGTTTTTAGATACCTAGTTCTTCTTAGTGAACCACATGTGAGTTTTTAGCCTTGTTGTTGATTAGACTGATCATAAAGGTGATTTCGCATAGCCGATTTTTTAAAAGTAAGGGGAGCATCACATATTTCATTGCGATAAAACAATTAAAAATTCACAAGTAAAAATATAATAGGGTGGCGTAATCCATGTTAAAATAAACTCGGTGATGATTTTTAGTAAAAGGTACATAATATGTAGATAAATACTCCAACAATATATTTCATGTATTATTTCTACATACACTTTTAACACAGAAATGTGACTTGTCCATTGTAGCGTATTGGCTAAGGGCTAGGATTTATTCGAGACATGTATTACTGTTCTCGAGTTCCCGGGATTGGTATGTAATTAGACTCAAGTGAGTCTTCATGGATAGGGTGAAATATTGAAACTTTGTAATGTGTATTAATTAATAAAGGCGTGAGATGGTTGAAACCTGTCTAAGGTAATATATAATGATTTTCGGATGAAAATCTAAAGTAAAATAAAGGGAAGAGGAAAAACAGAAAAAGTTGAGGGAGAGACGTCAGGACAGGTTTTATTTGGGAGAAGGTCAGAGGGAGAATGAGACAACAATAATTATTATTACTGTGGAATAGCCACAATAATTATTATTACTGTGGAATAGCCACAGTAATATGAAAATATGATTTGATAGGCTAGATTTAATTTTACATT
>JAQFXU010005812.1:0-11100 GCA_034693705.1 Spatulosminthurus flaviceps | reverse complement strand
CCGAATCTTTATCATTTATCTGGTGTGGACATTCTAGTGGGTATCCTCGAACCTATACTCACCGAATATCCATCACATGGTCTTTCTGCCAGTATTATTTTTCCGGACGCGGAAGAAATAATTTTGACCGAGACTTCCCGGATATTCTCCAGTAAGTGTGATAACCACCAACATCTTGGTAAGGTAAAGAAAATTTCTTTTCCATCTTTCGCTTCTTTTTCCTTTTGGTAAATAGCAAGAATAGTTTTTCAGAGTTTTTATGTAGATAATGCATCTTTTTAGGCAATATTTTAGGATTGGCCATCCTTAGATTTGTTTGATTAGGACAGTGTCGTATTGACAATCTCAATAATACTAGTATAGACAACCCAGGTAGCTACCAAACTTTCTAAAAAGTCACATTACGCGTCTTTGTGCCAGAGTTTTTCATCATCACTAGGATGGTTCATTGATTGATGCAAATTCATGACAGGTTAATTTCGCATAATTGGGTTATTTGCGAAAGGTACTAGTTGTGGACCTTGTACTCATATTTGTTGCATTTCAGTGTAGTATGAATTACAATGCATACGTTTTTTCTTCACCAGGTTGTTGACGAATAGATAATAACAACTTCGTTAGTTGAGGGCGTTTTTTAGCTAAGTTTTGCGAGCAGAGGATAAACTTAGGTATTTTAGGGAGCGTTTTTCTGAGTTTTGCGGGCAGATAAAAATTTAGCTAGGTTAAGGAAGGTATAGAGTCATCCATAAAAGGCTTGCGTTTTTTTGTTTTTTCCAGTTTTTTACGGCAGAAAAAAACAATCTGGAATAGGTTAAGGCACGGTTTAGCTGACCGCAACAGCTCAGTTGTAGCATCTTTTTGGTCATTTAAGCAATTCTCTGACTCAATCAATCAGATTGCACCCTGGTAATTAAGGAACGATAGAACTGATCGCAAACAGTTTTGATTGTTGAGACCTCAATTTAGCCATTTGACCTGAGCATCTGACTAGGACTCTTCTTTCAATTAGTTAGTGTGCGTAGGGATGCGACGATTATAGTTGATCGAGAGCAACTCAGTAGCTAGTGCGTGCATCATACCTTGGTAAGTGCGTGTGATGAACGACGATTATAGTTGATCGAGAGCAACTCAGTAGCTAGTGCGTATTTCCTTGCACCGGACCTAGTTGGCCGTAAACAGCTCAGTAATTAGCCGGTTATAGCGGGCCGCGAGACAAGCCGTTCAGTAATTAGCCGGATTTGGCAAATTCCGCGAGAATAAATTGTCAGTAGTACTTGGACCTTTCCGTAAACATTCATTTTCTTCAGATAGTTTCATAATCCTCTACCCATCTTCTGTTCTATCGCAACGAGAAGAGGTAACATCCCCCTTCTCCATTTGTGGAGAAAGTCGTTCTTTTCTCGCCTAAATAACCTACAGTTGGAACAAGGTTATTCCCTAATTCCTACCCAATTTAATATCTCTTTGTCCATATTTGCAAGAATTTTTTTTTGCGAATCAGCAGTGTGTAAACATTGCCCTTTCTTAGTTATTTCAGTGACAACTCCCTGCTGACGTGACACACGTGGAGTTTTCATCCTTTTCCTTGGACTTGCAAATTCTACGGATATTGCAACTTCCGCTACAGGAAACTCATCAGCGAATTTTTAACGTTTTTATTAATCTCTTTCTTCTCTTTCCTATGCCCCTTTGCAAACAATTGTTGGAATTCCAGTGCTTACGAGCACGGTTATTCCACAATCCTACACAAATACTTTCCCTTTCCCATATTTGCAATTTTTTTTTGCGAATCAGCATTGTTTAATCATTGCCCTTTATTAAGTTTTTCAGTGGCAACTCTGTGAAGTAGGACGCGTGGAATTGTTCATCCTTTTTTTTGTGTGGACTTGCAAATTTCACGGGTATTGCAATTTCCGCCATGGGATACCAGTCAGCACAAATTCCTTCTCTTTCTATAAACAAATCGTTGGAATTCTAATGCTTACGAGCATTATTTTTAACCAACCCCATTGTTAACATGGTCTTTCATGCTTACGAGCATTATTGACTTCCATTTACTTCTCCTACTACATGGTCCTGTTCTCAAAGCATCAGTACATCCCAATCCTAGCTGACATTCACATGGTCTTTCCTCCCCAATTCTTCATTTTTTTTTTTAGTTCTGTTGCTTACACATTTTATCCAAACAAAAGTCTTCCTACCCTCGACTCGTATCTGACCCACAAAGCGCTTCTCGCCTCAATTTTTTTTTCTCTCAAACCAGGAACAAGTAGGTTGATGTTGAGGAGATCTCCCCCCCAAGGGTGGTTTATTATTACCCTTTTGAGGGACGGACTTAGCCTCCTCGATATTACCCCAGCAATTCCTATCATATTATTACCCTTTTGAGGGACGGACTTAGCCTCCTCAATATTACCCCAGGAGTTCCTATCATAGGTAAACGACGATCTGTTACCAAGCTTACAACTAACGCGCCTTACCATTTTCACCCAACTAAAACACTAACAAAATCCTACACACACCTTTCCCTTATTTTTCCCCCTCCTTGCTTTGCAGAAGATACGTCATAACAAACTGGGAACAAGTGAGTTGATGTTGAGGAGATCTCCCCCCCAAGGGTGGTTTATCCTTCAAGAGGCTGGGTGCACTATCAATAGAGGATAGAATTACTTTTCCCCACATTTTGGAATATTTTTTTTAATTTGTGTCTTTCAACCCAACAGCCTCTCATCCAACCTTTGACACACCACTTTGGAACAACGACATCAACTTCATCAAGACCAACCATCCCAAATGACTTGTCATCCACAACGGGAATTCCTTGATGAATCTTCCCGACAGGAAGAACTTAACCCTCGATGGCCTGCCCCTTCACAACAATCCGCTACTCATGGCTCTCCTGCATGGACCTGGCCATCGTGTAACCACACCACGACTCCTGGACGGTCAAAACCTACAAAGACCTCCACGAATTCCTCCACTTCCAACAGCCACGAAAGGTCACGACCTCTCGAGCAACCAATACTTAGAGATGAAGATTCGTCTTCATTACAAGCTCCTGTACACCTAGGTGTACCTCAATCTAACCCTCCACCGAACCGAGGTTCGCCTCTAATTAGTGAAGCCTCGCTCATTATGACTCCTAACAATGCGATTAGCGATAGCCCTCGAGCTGCCGCAGCCGCCTTAACTCCTTGTAGTACCAACAGCCTCAAGGACACAAACCTCCTATTGTCATGGGAAAGGTCAACTACATATCAACCTTCCCACCCTTTGGCTCACACACGGCCGGTTGCAACCCTGTTTGCAGGGAAACCAACCACACTGACTAGCGTAATACCCTCGGGTTTGCCTAGCCTTCATAAGAACGATGCTGTAAAGACTACCACTGTCCCGACAATTGATAGTTCCCCAGCATCACCCAATTTCTCCTTACCTCCTGAGGAACATGTTCAATTCCTCGACTTTTCCATACCTTATTGTACCACAGAATTTCCTTCTGACATGACCCAACCTCACGAGGTCAAATCGCCACAAGAGAACTCCTCTATGAATGCCAGTAAAAACTCTAACATACAATCTCCTCTAGTCTCTTTAACAGTTGACATTAACAACAACAGTACCGCTAAGAGCTCCTCAGCCCACCTGGATGGACCGAAAAATGAACTCCTACCTAACCCCACGTGGAATACAGTTGATACCTCCTTGAGACCATCTCTACAAACCGGGTCAACAGCACCACCAAGTCGGGAAACCACTCGGATTCACCCACCTGGTGCCGCCAAGGGTCGTCAGCTAGTCCTACATAAGATACCTCCACATATAGAAGTATCCGTGGAGCCAACGCCGAGACAAGCCGCACCATCGGTACAATTACACAATATAACCCCTATGGACACTTCACCACCAAATAGTCCCCTACCACGTCACGACCTTGTAGACTTTCATTGGGATTCATCCCCGCCACAATGCCACGTCATACCACCACAACAACCAGTGGGAACCACTACCGTATGGCCCCACGCTGTCGCAGCTCCTCCTGCCTCGGGTTACCTTCAATCCCCAACGAACACCCGATGTTCACTGGGACCAGATCAAGCAGATTTAACCGACCGGTACCAGACCAGTGGTACATCACAACTCAAGTTCCAGGAAACAACTCAGGTAGACACAGGCACACCCGATCCCCTAGCTCCTACCAAAATCCTCGCTATGAACTTGGCACACAAAGTCAACTCGCGGGCACCGCCACAAATCAGTCTAATGGCTCCTCCACTATGGGAAACCACTCTGAACCAGGCACACACCATCACCAATGACAGCCATACCGCTCCACAAGACCTACCTCTTATTACAAGGGTATCCTTGGAGCCAACTCCAATACCGTCAACTAATATTCTGCAGGGTTGTGATCCACCAGCTATACATTCCGTTTCAACCCCACCCCGGGTTCACCTTTTACCACCACGACAGGAAGCAGGAACCACGACCACTCCACCACAATTGATCGTCTCACCTCCCAATCCTGTCCGACAACATTACCAATCCAACAACAAAGGTTCCCAAGGACTTACCTTGCAAGAACCACCGCCTCATTGGCCACACTGGTCGCAAGTCGTAAAGGAACCGCAACCTACAGCTACTGTTGCTCACCCATTCAACCTGCTTACCCTCCACCCCATAATCCAGAATAACACATTAGTATTCGGCCAGGACACAAATCCATCGGAAACACAACAACTAGAACAAGCCGTAAGCCAACCAAATACAGTCAGTAACTTCCTCACAGTCACTCGCCTACAACAAGGTCATCTCTGTATTAATCATCTCATCGGTGACTTCCGGATCACGGCTGTCCCTATCTGGCCACACTACTTCTACCTTTGCCACCTCTATGTTCTCCAAAAACAAGGCCTTAGCCCTGAAGAGATCCACCAAAAAGTCTTGACAGCCGCTCTTAATGACTTGTATAACCAGGACATGTCCATGGTACACACCGACTTCATCGCACGCCTGCTCGAGCATCGCCTGCTGTCATTACAAGCACCTACGACCAAGACTTCACCTCCTTACCAGCTTCTTGACCAACCTCCATGGATCATGATGGTGACCAGCCTTTACGGTGTATTTACACCGCCAACATCTCTAGAGACCGTATCTCATCAGTCAACTACCACTCCAGTCCAATGCGTTGTCATAGACACCCGCCCCGCTATACAAGAGTCACTACCTACCTCTCATCACCATGGTCTTTTTCTACCAATTGACAATCCACAACCTTTGAATCAATCACCAAACCTACTAGGCACGATATCTCGATGGTCGCCTCCTCAGGCAGTCTCAAGAGACATCTCCGAACAAGTTCGACACAACCTTCGAGATGAACCACCACCAGGAAGCCCATACCTGGCAACTACCACTACAACCAATAAGTTCCTCCCCCAGGTGCATCCCATTACCGGGACTCCAACCCTGGCAGTCTCCAGTAACACAATGCCGGACAAGGAACCAAAACCTCCAAGAACGACAGATCCGTCACCATCAACATACAAGATTAGTTTGGTAGACAACCATCGATACAACGACCAACTTCACGTATGGATAATCAACATACCTGCATGGACTCATTATTTCCACCTAATCCGTCTCCGCCATCTACAACTCCGTGGTCATACCACTCCTGAGTTACAACAAAATGCCTGGATAATAACACCAAGCTATAGTCAGAACCATGATGGGTCACAGGCCCTAATGACCGCGATTGACCGCCACTTCGGGATCTTCGCGCTTCAAATTCAAGCCTCAACCCATCCACCATGTACAACTCTTAGACAATGTCTGACAAAATGCAATACAAACAATCCACTGTCAGCACAATCACCCCATCAAGTTCATAGCTCCGGAACTCAACAACATGACATTCGAAACTTGGCATATTTCGTGATGAGATCGTCCAGTCAGACCACCACCATTCCACATCAAGCCTCACATTCCTATGTCTACAGCTCTGAAACAAAGGACTCAGATAACCTCGAAACCTCCCCAACTATTTTACACCAAGTTTGCACCGCAGAGGAAACCCCAACGCAGAATCACCCTAACGAACCCACAGGAACGGTATCTCCTTGGTCGCTTCCTCCAGCAACATCCTGCAGCCCTGTAGAACAAATTCGATACACCCATGGAGATGTGCCACCTCCAGGATGGTCATACCATGAGGTCACCTCCAACTTGGAGACACTCACAGCCAAACCGCATATACAACCTCCTGACCCTCCTCACCAGCAATCAGCATGGACAGAGAGTTGTTACGATACGTCACCGCCCGAGGAGACAGGCCCGCTTCCACCCACACCAACTACTGATTCACCTCACAAATACTCTTTCGAACCAAAGGGAGTGGAACGGAGCACAATACCTCGGAAAATATTCTGGACATCACCGTCATCATCAAGGGAAACGACCCCAATGCCACAACTACTCCCTCCGGAGTATCAACACCAAACTCTCCCTCCCCCAAAGTCCCGAGACTTCCCCTCAGGACTCCAGAAATCTACAAGGAAGCGTAGGCCTAATTCACCCTCAATTACGTCTTCACTCCCACCTTCAAGGAGATCTAGAGTGTCGCAACACACACAAACGGAGTCGCATTTTAACGCACCCCCTTCACAACGACCATTTACTCTCCCTCTTCCCGAAGTAAAATTTCCCTCGGATCATTCATTCCTGCAGAAACGACACATCAGCCGGCCTGCACCAATGGAACCCCTCCTTATCCAAATATGTAACGAGCCACCAACCAGGTATCAGTACTACCAGGAAAGTACTCACCAGGGACAATGCCAACATCGCCACATAACGACATACGACCCGACCTTACCGGCGGGTCCACAAAACAATACCCAAGGCGCAACACGAACACGTACCCGTCGTGTCCGTCCACCCAACCCAAACCAAACTTGTAACATCTGTAACAGTCCTTACCATTTCCAGCGGAACTGCCCATATCTACCTCGACCAAACCAGACAATAGCTCCACAAAAGCCAAGCGGACATTGACCCCAGTTGCACAGAAATGATCCCTCTGCCAACCATAGTCATTGGTCAATCACGCATCATTTCCCTATAGTATCTTCTCTGCTCCATGGAAGAATCAATTCCCCCCTATTATTATTCCCAAGAATCTTTTTCTCTCCCCTTTTCTTCCCTCCCGAAGCGCATAAGTGTGCTGCGGAAATTGCTTAGTTAAGTCAATTTCCCCAGAAGAGGAAGAATTCCCTTCCTCTCTAATCCTACCTCACATGGTCTTTCACTCATAAATATTCTGAGGAAATTGCCTAGTAAATAGCCAATTTCCCCAGAAGAGGAAAACCCTCTTCTTCCTAAAAACCCTATCATCACATGATCCTTCTATTAGAGCAATTGTCTCAATTCTTCTGAGGAGATTGTCTAGAAAAGTCAGTTTCCCCATAGGAAGCAAATTCCTCCCTTTCTTAGAAACTCAAATTAGCTCGACTCTTATTCAATCTTGACAGGGACCATTTCCCCTCTTAAAATTTCTTTAAGGAAACTGCAATTCATTCATTCCTTCCCTCTAGCCATATTCCCTTGTTTCATAAACTCGTTTATGACAAAGGAGACGGCCTTTTCATTCATAGTCCCTTACTATGAGACCTTCCATGGCCATAAAAATATGTATTCATCCTTATGGTCATTGTTGCTACTCACGTCTACATACAGACTCTATGTAGGTCAGTTCTTTTTAGTAAGTCTCATCTACTAAGAATCCTTCCTTTATATTCACTATAACTCATCGACAAGCAATCATGGACCAAGACATCCATATTATTCCTTTTCTTATCCATTCAGCAGTCCCAACATAATTCACCCTCATCAACAATAATGCTGACTCAGAAATCTCCACGCACTACAATTGCTGCGTAAGTAGTTTCATCTCCAGTCTTGACTGGAATGTCATACTACTCTTCCTTCCTCATAAGTTTATCTCTCCTTTAAAATTTCTAACCTACGGGGAATATTCTAGCCACTCCCCCATTAACAATTCCTTCTGCTGAAACAATAATAACTTTGAGGCACGCCATTAAAAAGAGCTAGTTAGTTCATAACGCTCACAGATATTAGTCTTCGGATTATTCTCCCAGCGTTCACTTCTCTTAAAAATTCAGTATAATCTCTTTACGAAAAGTTTATTTAGTGACTTCCCAAAGCAAAAGCCCAATCCATTGCTTGCCCAATAAGCCAATTTAATCTCACAGTGGTTAATCATCACATGGTACTCGAAATAATTTCTTTTATTTATTATTATTTACATATATATATAATCCTGAGTACTAAAGATAGTGTTAATCCACATGTTCCCTGGGCACGCATAAGTTACGACTCAGAATGCCCTATGATGCTATAAGTAACAAGGTTTCGACCATATATACTTACAGTCGCTCTCACTCTCAAAGAGTTTTATTTTCAACATGTTAAGATTTGGTCATGACCTATCTAACATACAGCTTACGCCTAAAGGTCTCGACCTAAAGGGCACAAAGCTGAATAAACTAACCTCATAGGACTCTCCGTCCTCCTCCTCATTCGGGTATCACATGTCGAAAAGAGACAAAATTGTTGTGCCCTCACTCATTACATGGTCTTTCTTTCCCTCCCTAGATATTGCCTCAAATCATTAGAAGATCGCTTCTTTTACAACTCCTGTCACACAAGTCTCATGCCCGGAAGATTATACGGTTGAATAAATTAGCAGTTACAAAACAGCACACCCGGAATCAACTCGGCCTATGGAGAAGAAGTCTCGACGACTTCACATTGATCCAGAACAAGTTTTTCATGATCTGTGTGCTTTCCATACGGCTTATACTAATTTTCCTTTACATCTTCCTTGTTATGAGATTTTGGCATCTCGTGATTATTATTGCATAAATCCTGTCAGTTTTTCCCAGGAAAACTTAAACCTAACAAACCTCCTTCACTTTTATGTGAACTCCTCCTCCTAAACCTGATAAGTCCACATCTTCAGCCCAAAGTTCCCTTTCTCCGTCAGAATAGTTAACTCCCGAACCTAACAAAAGAAGAGAGACACGATCTCCTTTCTTCATTATAAATCAAGAATATGGAGTCAACTACAAAACCAGTGCAATAGACAAGCACTCGCTTTGCACCTTCTACCGTTAAAACCTATGACGTATGCCTCAATTACCCTGCACCTGAAATGGGAATGATCACAATGAAACATCCTGAAATACCCAATCTGCGCCTTGCCACAGTAGCACTAACAACAGAGTTTTACTCACGAATAATTATTAATTTCTATCGGCGTGGAAAACTTCTACCAGGCATGCTCCTAATCAGACACAACGGGAACCATGCAATTGTTGAGGAACAACAGTATACAGAAGATGACGTGGCCACAGGAACATTGGATATGCGAAGATACAATAATGAAGTCAATTCAGGACAAGCAATGCCTTCCGAATTGCAGATTATTCACAACAATGAGCAGCCTAAGCGCTTCCCCGTCACAAACTATATGCATACGGAGTTCTACAATTACCAACCCGACGGCCCGTATCAGTACGCCATTACCAAAAGCGACAAAGACGTCGACCCAACACAAATACAGTCATCAAATAAGGCATGGCATTTTACGAATCCACCTCCAGAATGGCGAAAACCAGGAACAATATTGAAACCAGCAGACATACCAATACATACGCCTCCCGGTTCCGCTATCCGCTACAGCACAGCAAAACCATACCCACTCAATCGCTGGTTATACCGAGACAGACTAGACGTCCAGCCCAGCCGAGGGATCTTCCTCGAGAATCCTGACAGTAGCCACCAAATTCGATACAATCATCCAACAAGACCAGCTCCATTTCAAACCTTAACGGGACAACTCCCGACGTATAACCGAAATCCGAAATATACGGTTAAAAAGACAAAAGCACAGACTCCCAAGCGTACAGCAACGATAAGCGTTCAGGAACTCCAAGATCAACTTCGTCCACAAATATCCCCAGCTTCAACCAGCATGGACACCTCTCCTCCGGTTTTAACCAGAACTAACATCACTCCTCCAGTCTCAACCATGACTCACACAGCGCCACCAACAACGATCACCGCAACTCCTGTGGACTTATCTTCCACAGCAAAGAAGCCACGTCTTACGGACTCGGCCCTAGCTTACCGCTACTGTAAAGATTGCGGTGGACGAATCACAGCACCAGCATCCCAGAGGTATGACATAATATGTCATATCTGCGAATTCAACATCATCAAGATGATGCAGCCATACCAAGACATCATATTCGCGGGTCAACAAATTTTTCCTCCTCCCGTCGGCCCTCCGGAAATAGACTATTACAGCTATGAAGCCGTACGGCAAGAAGTCGCACAATTAGACGCACAAACCTTGGAATCTGAAGAAGCTACTCTATCAAAACTCGAGGAACTCAACAACCAAATAGGACAACAAGTTCTCACCAAGGTTCAAGCCAGCAGGCAGTTAGACTTCCTTGTCTTTTCAGACCGTCAAGAGGAAATCGACCCCGAGAGAGCTACCACTATTCATGAGGATCTATACTTCGCTAAGCGAGATTATGTCGACTTCATCCTCAAGTCATATCATGACCTGTGGAAATACAAAGCCATTCTTCATGAAAAAGTTCGGAAAAACAACCTCCCTCCCACCAACAATGCCTTGGGATCCCAAGGAAATCCTGCCAATGATCCTGACGCATCCAATTCTCCAGAGCTGACACAACAAATGGACCAACGGGATGAATCGTCATCTGAAGATGAGAACATCTCCACAGAGGACAGCTCTCCTACAACACGGTGCATGAATTGCACAGAGAAATTAGATGCGATGAGTCAACGCATACAGGAAGCCGCTTGCTCCCCATGCTATAGAAAATTGATGCATGACCTCGAGCCAGTCTATGACTTGATAAACCCAGTACTATTCACACGTGAAGACTGGTCAACTAATATACGTCGCCCTGCAGAATCCCACCCAGTCAACATTAGGGATCTGGCAATACTTCCCGAAGGCATCATGAACTCAGACCT
>JAQFXU010005811.1:0-11103 GCA_034693705.1 Spatulosminthurus flaviceps | reverse complement strand
GTAGTAGTATTATGCACTATTATTCCACCTCGTTGTCCCCAGTTTTTTTTCTCTTTTTCTTCTTCGGTTATATTGAAGGGATCTTTGTACACAAGTGATTTTGATATCTTGTATTATTTTTTTAAATTATTCCTTCCAGAGAATTTTATCACTCAAAGAGAGAGAGAGATATAGGAAGGTTGAAATTTCAATAATGTATGAATTTCTTTAAAGTGCACATTGTATATGGCAAAATAATATTATACATTTGGTCATACAATTTTCTATGTATGTATCTTCTTTGTGGAAATACTTTGTAGCGGAAAAAAAATCTGTTGAAGGTCTTCTTTATGTCCGTTTTTTGTAGTAGTCGTAGTTTTGCTTTCTCGTAGTTTCTGCCCTTGGATTTTGTTTCCGTTTTGGATTTTTTCCTCTTGTTTGGTTATTCGGGTTAGTTGAGTAGGACGGGGTAGACGACACTCTGGGAGTTTGGAGAGAGAAAAAAACCACGGACTAGCATCTACGTGTATGTGCACTTTTTTTACACACTCAAGAATCTCACTTTAAATACACTTGTAAAGTTGGAACTTTATATACTCATGTTACACCAAAGGATATGGCTGGCTTGTCCACTGGGTTTCCAAGAATTTTCAACAACTACTCCTCACGCTACATTCCTCTTCTGGTTGACATGCTAAGATTTCCTATGATTTTTTCTCAACTTCCACTCAATCATCTGTCTTAATTATGACAGGGTTAATCCATTGGTATGATCCAGCGGTTAGGATGGTTTGGAATATCTATACATATATGTGTATAGATAGATACGTGCTGAGTAATGATGAAAGGGGTGGGTGATTGGAAGGAGTGAAGTGGTTATTTAAATTGACAAGTAATTAGGTTTAGAAAATGTAAGATTCTGTTGCTTTCTACTTGAGGTTTTTTTGGATAACGAATTGGAAGCGCAAAAAATGAGGGGAGAAAATATAGGCAAAGGTGTAGCCAGAGAGAAAAAGATAGAGAGAGAGAGAGAGGAAAAAGACAGGAGGAGAGAAGAGAGCTGAGGAAAATTGTTCCTTACTTTTGGGGGAAATAGTTGAGGAATGAATATAGCCTTGTGAGAGAGGAGAAATGTGTGCTGGAAGAGAGAGAGAGAGAGTGAAAGAAAGGAAAGATGCGGGTTGGTTGGTGGGAGAGAGCCCAGGAGCAGTAAAACTAGAGCCTGGAGAGTAAGAGATCCTGAGCCTAGACCTAAACTGTATTGTTGGATTTTGTTACTACTGTACTGTACTGTGTAGAAGAGAGCTGGAATAAAAGAGAGAGAGAGAGAGACGTAGCCGTTGTAGAAGACTCGTCTACTGCCTCCACCACCACTGCTCTGGGCACATGAGGATTTTAGTGAGGACCTCCAAAAAGTAGAGGAGGAACAAGAGCAGGAACTTTTCCCTTTTAGCTATAACCTTAGAGTAAGAAGATGAGAGAGCGAGGAAGCAAGCAAGCGAGCGAGCAAGTATTAAGCAAGGAACATATAAAAAGGAGCTTGAATGGGATGTTGGAACGACACTATGTGTTCTGTAGGGGAAACCCTCTCTCTCTCGCCGCGCCGCCGACAACTTTCAAGTTATATGGAACTATTGAGGATTCATCCGAACAAACAGGAGAGAAAGCAAGCGATCGAACATTTTCGGCATCATGCGCCCTTCACACAGATTCCCAGTCCCCCTCACCAAATTTAACTTGCACACTCCAACTTTAGCTACACATTCGAATGTCTAGTCCTCTCCTAGAACCCCTAACCCAACTTAAGTAACCTAGTAAAGTGCTATCTCTCTCTCCTGCTATTTCTATTTTATATACAGACACACATTTGATATTTTCTTCACCTCTCTCGCTCTCTCACAACCACCACACACAGTTATGTGGAGGTTCCCTCAAAAAACCTATATATTTCATTCCAATTCTGTCTTGGTTGTAGTCCCATGCGTGTGGAATACTTATGTACATGTGTGGGCTGGGTGTGTGTGTGTCTCTCTCTCTCTGTGAAATGCAGGACCCACTCTATACATTTCCTAACTTCTTCTCCAGCTCTCACGCAACTATGCCCTTAAAAAATATGCATGTAAATCTACACACCTTTTTCTCTCTTCTGTATATAAATATATGAAACACACATCAATTCACCATGCTTGAAAATCCTCTTCCCCATAACTTATTTGGCCAGGTTCAATGCACAGGAACTAAATGTCCTCGCCAAAATTCTTTTTACCTATGATCTCCAGCACACGCTAGTTGACGCTAGACTGAGTGAATGCTCAAGACCGAAACAAAATGTAATTGTAGTGGTGATATTTGAGCTTTCTTCCCAATCATTTGGATTTAGCTGTATTTTCTCTCTTTTGCTCTCTCTCTCTCACCAATGGAATAAGGAGAGAAAGAAAAAGGGAGAAAATCTCAGAGTCCAACAAAGACAGAGTTACATGGAATGGTGGAAAGAAGTAGGTCGCCTCGTCCTTTGTAAGAGCTCCCTTTCCACACAGAAAGAAACATTCACTCACTTGCGAGCACTCCCATGCCCAACAACTCGAAACTTCTCCCTTTCCTCGCTCTACCAAACCCAACGGCCAACGAGGCCTAAACTCCTCCATGGAAAAACATAACTTGGGGATTTTGCAAAAGGAAGGAGGGAAACCTGAAAGAGGAAAAGGACTAGTGTCTGAGTTATACGGGAATAGAAAACTGTCTTATTCGCACCGCAGACATGGACTAGTTCTAACCTCCTAGTGAGCCAGTGGTGTTGATGGTGGTGGTAAATCTATTGTAACTGTTACACAAGCTTCTCTCTCTCTTGCTCTCTTTCTCTCTCTCTCTCTCTTTTCTCCCCCTTCGACAAATAAATTTCACTCCAAGTCGACAATGAGTAACTTGACAGGCGGGAGACGATACTCCACACACTAAATATGTCACCACTAAAATATGGAAACGCTAGGCTAGAGCATCAATATATAGTAACGTGAGCTTATAGTAACAAAATTCCGTTGGAATTTCCCTTTTCTCCGGCTACTTGTCCCGAGTAACTCAATCATTTTCTTCAGCTTTGATAATACTTTGAGTATCTACATGTGCTTTGCTGGGGATGAGGTAGATATAGGAAATGGAAAAAATACCTTCATGTATAAATTCCCTACTGAGGACGTCAGTCGGATATTTTCTCCTCATTCCAAATAAGAAAATTCAATTGAAAAGTATGAAATTGGGCTGGGAGAAAACATGAAGGAAAAGCATAGCTGAAGGTTAGAGAGATGGAAGAGGAGGAGGAGAATGAAATAGTAGGAAATAATAATATGAGATAGGATGAAATATTAGTAAAGAGGAGGAAAGATGGAGAATAGTTCTCTCGAGCTATTACCTATCATAATATTATCATGCAGAAACACACACATCCCCTCACTTTAATACAAATCTCAAGTTTTCCTCGCGGAAATCCTCAGGGAAAGTGATGGAAATATTTTATGTTCCTGACACATTCCATATAACACAAAATAAAGGCAACTGAAATGATTTTAGTCTAGAGAGAAAGAGAGAGAGAGAGAGGAAAACATACCTACTTAGTATATGGCTTCTCCTTTGAACTTCCTCATTCAAGAACAAGAGTACAGGGGGGAAGTATATAGGGAAAAAGCATGGAGATAGTTCCCAGTTCCCACTAACCTCCTCCAAGTATAGTAAGGAGTAGTAGTAAGTTGAGGGTAATTTCATTATACTAAAAGTTTTCCTCCCGTTAGGGAAAAATCTAGATAGTTTGTATACATGACAGTGCTCAAGTGGAAATAGAAGGAGTTAAACACCTCTTACCTCCAGTTTATCTGTAAAGATATAAAAAATTTATATACACATATAAATATAATATGTTAAAAAAAATATAATACTACTAGCTAACATCGTTCTAGGCAAAAAATCAAGGTGAATAAATGAAGTCAATGTCAGGAACAGAAATCAAATTACGGGAGGGCGGCTAAAGCACACACACACAGTTGACGTAGACATTATGGACGTTCCATCCTAACCATGCCTTGTCTCCATCACGTCTCACGTCCTCAATACATGATTTACATGCTTGTATTTATTCTGCAGGAACGCCTTCAACTTCATTCTAAATGATGGGAGAGGTTCTTCAAAAAAAAAAAAAAGAATCAACTTTCATGCTTTCTCTATCCAGGCCATGTAAGCAGCTCACACCCAAAAGGGACATAACCTATAAAAAATATTATATTTCCTATGAAATTGATATGACTAATTTTCTATAAAAGTTATATCTATAATAGGTTATAATGCTATATGGATATTTGCTGGACCCTCTCTTCGTGTGATACAATACCTGGTGCGGAGCTCCTACACTAGTAGTAGTTATGTCTTGTCAGCAAAATCTGCTGTAGATTTACGAACGAACCACTTACAAATTACCCGTGAAGGTTGTGTCTTTGGTGTAAAAACGATATTTCATGGGAGTTAACATGTTGACAAGTATTTATATACCTTACAAGTTAAATTATGATCTTTGCAAGTCAAGGGAATTTTAGCCCATTTCCATTGTATTTTATCTATTGTTATTCTTGTGAACGGTTCTATTGGAATCCATTGGTCCTAGTATTGGTTTATAGCCATGAGAAATAGCTTTCTAGTGCGTGAAGCCAGGCGTATAGTTGTACATACAAATAATAATATGATATAAAAGGATTATAACTTTTTTTTTATAGATATGGTGCAGTATGAATTAGCTACAATCTATTTCCGTTCATAATAGTTTCACACGCGTGGTAGGTTTCTAGGGCTTAGAATTCATCGCGTGATAGGTTAAAATCCACTGATTGCCACACTACCATTTTTATACATAACTTGTAATAGTTGTAATACATATCCGATTGCAGTATAAAGGCAGCGGCAGTGGCGGTTTTTCCCCATGATTTTTCTACCCATTGCAGTAATTCACCTTTTGTAGAAAACTTGACATGGAAGTTTACTACAAGTTTACCTGTGTGGGGTGTAGAGTGAATGAATAACCTTGATGAAATATTAATAGAGTGGAGGCATACAAAAATAGTACATGGGTTATTATATGTACCTACATTTTAAGTTTCTTCTTTTTCAAGTGATTGTGTGACTGAAAAAGAGTAAAAGAAAAGGATATTCTGGTAGGTGTTGTAAGTTTAAATCCACAACTTTTCTCAGAAGTACGCGAGTGTTCAGTTTTGCGAAGACAGGAAAAGCCCTGAGGCACATGGAGGCTCTCCTTGTCTTTCTCCATACCTTTCCCTTTCTTTCTCCTTAAGCTTTTCTCTCTTGTCATACATGCTTTCCCGTGGCACTTGCTTCCCCACAGAACATGAGCAGCCTTCGAGTCATTTCCATGTCCAACATTTTTCTACATACTGGCCTTTAAAAATTTTCAAATCCTCATCTTGTCTATGAATGTATGTAATTTTTTTATGTGGAGTTATTCTTTTTGGGATATTTTGATACTCCCTGATCATGACAGTTCCGGTTTCTTTTGGCGTCTCTTCCTGGAGTGCTGGTGCTTGGCTGTAGATTTACTTATACAGGGAAAAGTCAGAGGTAGCTTCCGTAGTGGATTCTAATTTTGGAAACCAAAGAATAAATTCTAGCCGGAGTGTATATATTGAATGTGGGGTAAGGATGTGTGAGGATAGATAATATAATTATGTAGGTGTGTGAGTAACATTTCCTTAGCGCTTTTGTATTATTTACGGCTTGTATCGCTGGGGCTTGGTACTAAAGATAAAGAGCAGGATGTTGTGTAAGTATGTAACTTGTTATTGTGGAGCTTTGAATTTTCTCTCTGTGCTACTCCCATTCATAGTACATACTAGCATGCTGGATAACGGGAGTCCTGTATAAGGAACGATACATGTTACGAACCTGTACGGGGCTCTAACTTTGTGTTTGTTGAAATTCTCCTTTTCTGTATAAACTTCAAAGCACATTATAGAAAATAGTTGGCTCTCTATATTTCAATGTATACTTTTTGATAGACGAGGGAAAGGACGGGGGAGATCTCTTACAGAATATGAGCTGCATATCAAATGCCTAAAGATGTTGTGCTGTGTCCGGCAGCGGAAATACACTGAGGGGGCTCACTATCTCAACGGCTTTCACACTCGTGAGAGGAAGACAGATAATATTTATAAAACTCCCTTGTCCTTGACGATACCACTCAAGCTTTAGTAGAGCCTCCAAAATATCGTATGGAAATTCCAATGAGAGTCACTTTTTTTGTTGTTGGGGGCCAGGGAAAAGTTCCCATCATTTACAATCGTTGCTTACACATGTGCCTCTGTCCGTCTCTAGTATAATAGCTCGGCTATACACAAAAACTCTCATTTTAGTTTTCTGCTCTCAGTTTTCTAGAAGCCACAAATAAATGAATGGTAGGAAACAAAGGTAAAAGGTTGAAGGTGAAGATTCTTTCTGTAAATATGAGCGTCACCCTTTCATCACTTTTTAGCAAACGCTCCTGCAACTTTTCGGGAGTGTCTGGGAGGAGTGGGCCTCAAGTTCATACTTATTACTTTATGAATGCTATAGGAAATATCTACATGCTCCTGACGTTGCGTTCGTAAATCTCTGTATAAAATCCTCCCATATACAAATGTTTCTCTATGATTTTGTGTATTATAGTAAATTTTACTCTGAGCTTGCAAAATTCTGCAACCAACCCTGCAATATACGTGGGTATTTTTGCAAGTATGAAAAATATGTGTGTGTGTACGAGTGTGTTACGTGCCTACAAAAGCTTTGGAGAGGAAGGTTCGGTTAGGGAAACGAATGTCATTTATTTAGCAGGGCTTAGGTAAAGTTACTCTACTACCATGACACGATGAGGCTCTTGCTAAAAGCCCATACGCTTGAGACAGTTTACGCCTCTTGTCTTGTATTTGCCTTGCCTCTATGATAGAAAATAATAGAAAAGCTCAAGTGGATTCCAAAAATAGCCTAACCGGGAGGAAGGCTTTCAAATAGTAAAACTTACTTAAGGAAGGCATCTCCCTTGATATAGCCTCATCATTATTACATATTCTATAACGTGAGTAAGGACGCCTCGAGACTCAACCTTTACACAAGTACTCGCTAACGAAGATCCTTTTCCCTTGTAAAATGAGCACTGGGAATAAAGCTACGTTTACAAATGGTGTTGTAATCTCCGAGACGGAGGTATCAGCTCAATGAAACTGCTATTGTACGCTGGGACTAACACAGATCCACACACATAATTTCAACTGTCCCATAACTACAACATGTGACAATGTCTATATATGTCCTGTAATGTGTGGGAAAAACTAGCATTTCCTACGTGTAACTTGTATATACACGCTCAAGATTATTATTTATTTGACTATTTGCTTCAGAGGAGAAACTATAGAATGTGAAGGACTGCAATGGCTAAGTCATGAGCGGGTATGTATAGCGTTTAGCTGAAAATTTCTCCATGAAAGTAAGAGAAAGCAAAGTTTATTTCCGTAGTAGTAATAAATGTGATGTGAGAATTGCTTTGAAACTCCAACTTTTCCTCCCTCATATATCTTGGTAGATTTCGAAGCTACCAGAGTTTTCTCATGTTCAACATTTAATTCTTTTGTTGGAATTGTCAACTTACATGTTATTTAGCCCAACCAAAATTACTCCCAAGGGTGTGTTTTTACTCTTAATTAATTATCATTCTTGTCACATGTATAATTGAGTCCAAGCTATCAAGCAAATATGATTACCATTGCATACTAATAATTCATCGGTGAATCATGGGAATTTCCTCAAAATCCTATTTTTAAATTGAGCTAAAAGATTCGCATGGCACTCCATACAAGTTCAGAGGAAGGAGCATAATCCGTAGGAAAAATAACTCTTGCTAATACAAACCTGTTGAAAAATTCAAGAGGGAGAGAAAAATCCCACGGTACTTATAGTGTAAACTTACTTATTGAAACTTACTTATGTATTGCTAGAAGTAATAGAAGATTCTCAACTACATCTATTGTATTCCGAGAGATTCGTAAAGCTCATGTGTAACTTAACGTTAAAGGAAACATTGAATGTCTTCGTTAGTTTATGTAACCGGGAAGGAAATAATATCCGAGTACTTTGTGCCGCTACATCACTACATCAAGTGCTGGAGGATGTAACATTATTGCTCGTGGTAAAATATCATGGATGATTTCAAGGGGTGACCTTTATTTCCAATGTACTCATCATCCCTAGGGATACAGGGGTTTCTCCTTCATATCAATATCTTTACAAGACACTTTACTTCCAAACTTCTTTTACAACTTCACATATTCATTTTTTTATACTGACGATGAGGAAAGATATAACTGTCCGGAATTAAATCCTCTACCTATACTGACAATGTCAGTGTACAATTATATTCTACAGGCCTATACTCATACACATATATAACTGTACTAGAAAGTGTGGGAATGGGCTCAATATAAAAAAGAAATTCCTATGGTAATTTTTAGTAATTCATCCAAAGGAGAAAGAAAGATAAATCAAATGACCCAAAGGACATTGAAGGGTTTTTATTACAACGGCCTAAACGATAGGAGAGTAAATGTAGGGAAACTCTTTCCACGTTCAGCCCCATCACATTTCCTTGTCGAAGAAACTTCCCAAATGCATAGCTTCAGTTGGTAGTTACAGAACCAAACGGTCCTGAGGAGAACAAAATTATACCATGTACTCGCTGTCTTCTACTTTCTACTTTATTCTACTACATAGTTTATTCTTATGGTAAACTATAGTCGTGAATAAAATCCCGCTACGCATCATACAAACTTTCTTCTTGTGAGTACTGAACCCTCCTAAAATATAAGAATATTTGTTAGATAGTTAAATATAGAAAATGGATGTGCATATAGGAAAGAAGACGAAACAGGGGAGGAAAAAAGTAAAGAGTGAGCTCTTATTATAATTCATTTTACTTTCTCTCTTTCTTCTCACTACTCCTTGTCTTCTCCATTTCTTTGGAAAAGAAAAGTTTTCAAACTGTCCCTCACAGATAGTAACTTGATTTGGTCAGAGTCGTCATATCATGTACACATACAAGTATATAGGGACCATAAATATAAGGAGACTACAGAAGGAGAAAGTTAGCTAACTTTATAGAGCTTTACATAGTGTCAGATTAGAAATTCGTTTTGTTGCCATAAAGCCTATAAGGTAATCCTATTCGAGGGAACTGTAACACATGAAAGTGATTTAAACAGTAAGAGATTTTTTTCCCTCGTTTTTTTTTCAACCAACCATCGCATCATTGAGAGCTGAGGTGAAGAGAAAGAGAGAGAAGAACTAAAGGAGGAGTTATTTGAAATCCTGATTTTTTCTCCCCTTGATCCTCATCATCTGATCCTCTTGGTTTCCAAAGGAAAAGATAACCATAGCTTTATATCAATATGTGTTCTAGCAAGTTTTTAGCTCTTGAGAAGGAGCAAATTTCTTTGGACAAACATTCTTGAAGATTTAAGAGTGTTTAAAAATAGTTTTTTATGAGATCATGAATTTCCGAGATGGCTTTCCCCACTATATACTCGCTCTCTATAACATACATTACATTTTCAGCTCCCTTAAATATTAATGTGACGTCTGGATCGATTTTCACTCCTTTGTAGTATTTTTAGTTGAAAAAGAGACTAGGATTTATTTTTTGTCACGTGTGTCTGTCTCTGTACAACTAAGGTTCGGAGGAGCGTTCCACCCTTTTTTTCTCACCGCTTCGAATTTCTCCAGTATACATAGTAGTGTAGATTTTGAGCTTATTAGGGATTCTAAAGGAGCACACGGCTCGGCTACAGTACTCGTGTAAGAGAGAGGGTCTCTTACGTGGTCATATGGAGCGAATGTCATGTACATTTTCAATGTACTACATGTCATGCATAAAGTAATTTTCCTACCAAAACCGAAAATTCACTGTAGTGAATTTACGTGATCCTTACTAAAGTAATGGGATGGAGAGAGAGAAAGGACATTATATGATGAATGCAAATAAGAAAGATTAGAAATGGTAGACACTTGGAGCAGGTTAATAGAAAAGTATAGATTTAGAATCAATAATAAATGGAATTCAATTATTCTGGTTGAAAAATAACCCTAAAAATGTGTGGGACTCATGGTGAGCTTGAGAAAGAAAAGGGGAAAAGTCGCTATTTTTCTATTTTCCCATTTAATGGAATCATTCTTAGCTTTAATGTGCCGTTTGGTTCTAAAAGTTACGAGCCCACTGATTTGATTTGGATGTGTGGAGGAAACATGGTATAAACATTATTAGGATGACTTGCTTCCATCATTATGTGGTACACTAAGCTCAATAATATAGTAGTAGGAGATTGGTGCATGGCTATAACACGCTAAAAGTATAATATCATTAGGCTATACAAGTAGATATGAAAAGTACCTATAAAACAAATGTTTTATCTCTTAAGAGGGGGGGGGGGAGAAATCCAGCGGAAATGGAATAGATGTAGTTTGGCGTAAACGAACTCTCCCGGTATAAATGGTAATACTCAGTTATTAATTTGATTGATGTTCATAAATTGTGTAGAAGGGAGTTTTGGCTCTATAGGCCCTGGGAGAATCTTAGCAGCTCAGAAGACATTACTAATGTACACGACGGGTGGTGCTATGTATATAGTGGAAGGAGATAGTCTGCATTGCATTGGTGAAGCTCACAGCTACATACATTTAGATACATGGACTTGATAGAAAGTTGCGTGCAACCCTTGTCAGTTATGAGTGAAGAAAAATCCTGTAATTTTCACATTGTTAGGTTAATGTATGAAGGTTTTTGTAACCGAGCTTCCTCATGGAAGAAAGCACAGGATAAAGGAATTCCATTTATATACTATCCTTATGACGTAGATGGGAAGGAGCCGCTTTTGTTACCAGAGGAGGCAAATTTCAAAAGTATAAATATTCTTTGGAACCTTGGGAATAACCAAGTTTTTCTCTCGCCTCTCTCATATGTATGTATTTATACAGTGAAAGAACCTATGAAACATTGTACGATTCTGGGTTTCCCAACTCTTTCAAAGATATTTTCAAGTAATACGAACGGAATCA
>JAQFXU010005810.1:0-11105 GCA_034693705.1 Spatulosminthurus flaviceps | reverse complement strand
GTATTTTTGCTGAAAATGAAAAAAATTGGAGACTATGATGTTTTGGGCTTACACATTCCCTGTGGATTTACTCATTATATTTATTAAAATTTAAAAACACCTATCAGATGATCAAATCGTTTGTCATATTATTTCTACTTCAGCCGTAGCCACGATTTTTATTATTATTACCATTAACGTTTTTTATAATCCTTCTATAATAAAACGTGCTTCCTAATCCCAAGACTCTTCCAAACTCACAACTTTTCTTACTTTGGCCAGATTTGATTCTCATTTTGTCCTGTTGTTGTTCTATATGAGTGTGAGTACAATGTATCAACACGAGATAAATATTTCCCTGCCAAGCGTTTATGTGAGAGTCCAGAACAAAGCTCATGTACTTACATGTGACCAAATGTTATCATAAGACCATGTGGGCTTGAATGTACTTTACACACAAAACCATATTTACTACAGGCTAAATGAGCCGATACTGAATGACAAAACCTCTTGAAATGTTTTGATTTTTCCTTTGCTTTGGTAAAATCCATAAAAACGTATGCATCTATAATGACGTCTCGGTGGACAGAAAATGGAAATCACTGAAAATACTGGTAAGTTCTGGCAGGTATGAAACCTGGACTTTGGAATGAGGAGGAACCTGGATTGTGGATGTAAGAGGATATTGGTTTAAAATAATGAAAATCTATCCTACATATTAACAGTACTTACCTTGAGCTTTAAGTACGCGTGTCGGCCGTACGCAGCATCCTGCAAGCAAATCGGAGGCAAACTTCTTTCCTTCACAACGAAGTAACTATTTCCCTGTTTAAACCACCGGAACAGAACACTCACAACAGCCAGCCAGCCGTAGAAAAGGCTAAGCGCGAGAATAACTGATTTTATAGCCAGGTATTTTAATACCGACATGATTTTTCTAAATTAAATAAACCCCAAGAAAAATAAAAGGAACAAGGAATAATGCAATGAATGATAGTTACGTCGACTCGTTCCGTCTGCTTCAGCAGCCAGTGCTTAAATGTTGGCGATCTGAAATTCACCCATCCAGTTGTTGTGCATGTATTTTACTCTGCATATAGTCCAGCGTGATGGATAAAAATTTCAATCTACGAATTCCCTTGGTCAGGATTAAATGACGTATACAAACTATACTACATACTTGTACATATAATATTCAATGTATCCCAACTATGAGAAGTGGTACCAAAAATTGGACAGAATTTCAGTATGCATAATGCAATGTAATAACGCACATGTCAATTAATAGTAGCTTTCCGTGAATATCCAGTGTAGCTCCAATGTAAAAAGTTGGCCTTGTCTACTATGAGTAATTCTCGAAGGTTTCAAGTGGGGTAGGATGATACCGATCCCGAGGTAATATGACTTGTATTTTGTATCATTTGTATTTTAACTGACGTACTTAAGTTGAAGTTAATTATATGCTTACACTACACTCATTCACTGAAGTATTAAGCACATACATTGAGGTAATATACACATTTACGTATGACACACACTATAGATTCAGTAAATGCTCGACTGATGAGATTTTTGGAAGCGATACAATCACTTGGAACTTGGAACATATTTTAATTTACACTTCAGAGAGGATGTATGTACTTTATCGTGATAAAGGTACCAGAGCAAATGCTCATTTGGACTTTGGATTGTCGCGTTTCATGGACATTCGTACAGAACCTCTTGAGCTTCGTACTATGTTTTACAATTGAAGCACTTACATTATAGAACGAGTGCGAGGTTTATAGTTATAGAAAAATCTTGCTTATTAATAATAATTCCTTTATATTTACGCAACGATAAATTTTTTACTAACGCAGAAGTACACACTCACTCAAGTTAATTATATAGCGTTTTGCTGAGCGCGAAAACAGGAATAAGTAAAAGTGATACTAAATGGCATATATTAATCAACTAAAATGATTTTTAATTGTGAATGAAAGTTAACTTTGTCTGTCTGGACAAGCTCCTGCAGCGTAGCGGCTATGGATTCGGATTTATTCGAGGGTCGTCTAAGTCATACTTGGGTTCCAATGCCGGGGTGGTTTGTCTTTGTAATTTGGTTCAAGGAAAGAAGGTTTTTTCCCACGGGTTTTTCTCCTGACCATTCAGACCTGTGACCGCTTGTGCGAGGATTCCTCATAGATATGGTTAACCATTGCATTGAAACTTTGAAACTCGAATCGAATAAATGTTTGAGATGGTTGACTACTAGACCTACGGGTATGAATCGGAGCATAACCCCCCCACCCCCAATTTGTCCGTCTGTTCGTCCGCGATTGGTGGATTGTTTTCCGCGTTTGATTGGTCAGTTCTAGCCCACATCCTCCCATTTCTTAGGGTATTGGAGGAATTTTTCAATGGTTAGATTGGTACATTTTAGCAAACGTATTTATATATCCAACATTAGATTTTTCTCTAAAAGTTCATCCTTACCTATTTTTCAACACTATAGTTGGCTATTTTACTTCTAAAATTGTCCAAACTGAACCTAGACTTTAGTGGGGTTATTGACGGGTCGCACTTTGGCATTGGTTACAACTTCTGAAGCCGAAAGTGCATTATTAATTTCATTAAATTTAAAAAATGGTGGGGTATAGAAACCCGCAGGTTTTACAGAGTTGTCAACCATCTTTTAAGCCTTTATTATAGTTTTTCACTATATTGCAAAGTTTCAATGACCGGTCTATCGATAAGGACTAGGCTTTCAGGGGCTTTCATTGTACCTTGCACTACCGGTCACGTGACCTAACGGTCAGGAGAAAAACCCAAGAAAAAAAAAGCTTACCTTGAGCCAAAGTCCATTAAATTATTATAACCGCAGATGTTTTTATGGTAATGTTGCCCAATTTTGGCAAGGTCTTCTTTATGGGAAGTAATTGGAGAATTTTTACGGGGTCATTTGTTTGAGTCTTACCGAATTCTTGAAGTTCTACGGTGTTTCTTGGACGATTCAATCCACTGGGAAGGCTATTTTAGTATAATGACAACTGACAACACAGTTGAATCATTCAACTTGAATGTATAGCTTTGTCACGCACTTAATGTAATTTAATTGTTCTATTTCATGGACCCGTGTAAGGAGAATTGGTGGATAGTTTTTTAGCACCGAAATTAGAAAATTCTTGCATTTTATGCCCATATTTTTTCGATAATTTCCATATTATAAAAAACCAAACAATAATGTATAAAGTTCGACTATCATGTTACCAATCCTTTCATCAAACGGTTGCCTCCCACTTGTATTTAATATTTGCAAAATGAAGTGGCTCGACTGAAGAATGATGAAACCGCGCCGCGTAAGGCAGGAGAGAAGTTATGTTGCTGATCTTATCTGTCATTAAAACAACCAGGAGAATTTCGGAAACTAAACGCAGTTTTCTTTTTGTTCCTCAAACAAATTAATAATTGAGTGACTAAAATTTGGGCGATAAATCCTATACAAGTTTTTAGATGACCATCATTTCATGTACCATGGAAGTTTTGCATTGAAAGTAAGGCCAATTTTACTTCAGGAAATTCGATCCTACCTTCGACCACCTGCATATTTTGATTTATTGTAATATTGTTAGTAAATACAACGTATAAGCAGCTGAGGGAGAGGTATGGATGAAATAATCGTCAGAAGGAATACGTATCTATATGCATACGGTTTCTAAATAAAAATACCCGAAAATAATCTGACTGTTGAAATTAGTCAATTAATGTCAAGATAATAAGCTTAAGTAGGTATGAACGTACTTGTAGTTTTGGCTTTTTTAGGTTTTAACAAAAAATTAGGTAAAAATTTGTAATATCCTACGCATATGTATAATATTTATAATATATATAGTTATGTATAAATTATTAACTCCGGTATACAAATTCTAGTTAAAAAATTAATACTAGAGAAACTCAGATCAGGTAAAAATGTGAATTTTAGGTAAAAACTTTTCGGTACAAATACAAAATTCATGTTAAGAATATTAAAATTTTAAATAATGGAATGTTGTGGCAAAAATTTAAACTTGAAACAAACAGTATTTCGGCAAACCATTTTAGAATAGGTAAAATATAATTTAACACTAAACACTACAATTAGGGCTTAACATTTTTACGTAGTGTTTTTTAAAGCAATAATGACGCTTGATCTGCGGATGCAGCCCATTTCTTAACGTAGATCTCAAAATACACTAAATAGAACGTTGAATTTAAATTATTTACAACATTGCTGTACACAATAATGTCTTCATTATTAATAGAGGGGGAGGGGTCAACCTCGGAGGTCAAACACCCTCCCCCAGTGTTTAGCCAGCCTGTGGAGGTCAAACTATGAAAATTTTCGCAGATTTGAATACGTAGCATGGAGATATGGTCATGACAAATTTGGTTCAGCGGTTCGTTAGATAAGTCGTGCCCACTGTATCCCGCACAATTTGACCCTGATCTTATTATTACTTTTATTTTTTAACCACCTTAGTATTAGGTATTCAGCAACGGAAACAACACAAATGTTATTGCTTTAAACACGTGAATAAAGTTCATTCATTCATTAGGATAGGTGCCGGGTCAAAATTTCACTTCCAAAATGTTTATCAACCTTGGACCTAACTTTATTTTGCATTTTATTATTTGGTCAACTTTGGACTCAAGCGATATTATAGTGGAAGAAAGCAGATGGAGTTACTCTTAAGTGATAAATCTTTTTAAAATATGTAAATCATAATTGCCCTGGAAACTAATCTATGCGTAAGTACTCGTCACAAGTGAGTACTTAACAGCGGTTTTAATGAATATTCTTTGTGGTTGAAAACTTAGTTAATTTTGTTTCTGGATGAATTACTTTTGGATGAATAATCTTTTGGTTAAGATAATTTTGGATGAAAAAGTTTTTGGTTAACCTGGTTTTGATTGAAATATGTTTGGTTGGCATCATTGGGTGAAAAAGATTCAGAAGGAGTTGTTCTGACCCCTTTATATTATTTTCATGAATCTCAAATTATTGTTTCTCCTGACATGCATACAGTGTACCTGAACTTCATATTTTTACCTGAACTATATGTGTTTTATCTGAACTTTATATGTTTTACCTGACCCAAATATAGGTCTTACATGGCTATTTACTTTTTATGTACCTCGAGCTCATGTTTTTCATCTGACATTTACTTACATTATTTGCCTAAACTTTTGTTACAGTTATTTACCTCAATAATTTTTACCTGAAAGATAAATAAATGGACGTTAACTCAATATTTCCTTATCTGTGTAAATACATAGGCTGACATTGTTTCTCAGCTTTCAGCTCAGTCCTCAGTCTTGATTTTTCCAACATTTAATGGATTTTGCGAATTCAAATAATATACCCTCTCCATTAAAACTGAAGTTTCCATCGCATATCTCATTGCAATATTCTTGATGTGAAAAATTCAATTTGATGCGTTATTATCAAATCTTACGACTGCAATGTTTTTTGTACAGCTCATAATATTTGGTAAGCTGAATCTGTACAAACAAATAAAAAATTTTTAATGTGGGAAAATGGATTAGTGGACTGAGCCGCCAATAAATATAAGTCTCCAGGAAGGACTGATGTGGTTGCAAAAAATTACATTCTTGAACGAAAGAATCACTTATAATTTTTAATAAATTGTAGCCCTCCAAGAGCCAAGAGCACCTACATACAGGAAACGGAATGCAGCTTGAATCTGGTGCTGGGAAAGATAAAAAATATAGAATAGTCGGACAAGTTTTGATGTGCGTGAAAATGGAAGTGAAAACAACCGTAATTTATTCTTTACAAATAGTTAGAAATACATCTGACTTAAGAGTATTAATAAGAAAAGTTCATTAATTTTATTAGTTCTGCTTTACGCAAAAAACTTACTTAATTACGTCGCACCATTAGAGCTGTAACGGAGTAAACTCAATTGTTCACACACTTCTTGGACTGTGTTATAAAAGACAATGGCAACACATTAGTAACAAGAAAATTCGTCCTTTTCAAGTGTGTATTGCACTTCATTTAATACTTCCGTTCCGCGAAGCATAATAAATAATAATTATAAATCATATAGTTTCTCGCAATCTTATTGTGATAGTGATATTGTGATTTATGTACTTTACTAAACTAAGGCGATGGCGATACATTTATAGCTGCAGTCGAATTCCATAGCTATTCAAATGAGATGCAGAGCAGTAGATGTAAATACAATAAGGCTCCCGAAAATTTTAGAGCATTCCAGTTATAATCAATTATTTAACGTGAACATTTTGATTGATTTGTAAACAACACATTTTTCCTTGAACGTTACAAATACTGTGTTGAAATCCAATTACACCAACCCGCGTTTCCTGCTTTCGGGTAAAAACATCTGCATTCGACACAAATACGTTTCAAACATAATGCACGCAGGTTTGCATTTGATGCATGCCCAACATTTTTGAAGCAATAATACCACAGCATCATGAAATTATGGAATGCTCTCGTCTTTTAATGTCTTTGGAAAAGAGCACTTTTGTAAAGTTCTAACAAGTTGTAACTACTAGAAATCCATTGCTGCTTTCACTGAACTCAAACTCGCATTCAATTTTGGTTACACTTTACATAATTCCGATATGAATAAAACAAAAATGAACTTTTGCTTCGCGAATTCAGTCTAGCATGACGTGAAAGTTTAGCAGAACTGACGAATTGCAATTGTATCACTATAGTAGAAAGTAGAAATTAAGTTGCTTATAATCTTAATTTGGTATACACAACACATTAATGCCTAACGGTTGTTGCATTAACGCCTTTTAATAACAATGCAACAAACAATTTCAGCTTCCAGATCCAGAATAACATGGCTTAGAATATCGCAACAATTAGTTTACAAGTACAACTTGGACTTAATGTCCTTCATAACAACAGATTCTGAAACACTCAACATTCATTCCAGTTCTACATATGTAATAGTTATTTTAACTTTGTGCAAACTTTCCGATAAAAACGTTTAATTTAAATTGCGTCATCAGCGGGAGGGATTTGTTCAGGGTAAGGTTCATTTAGACGAAGTTGGGGGGATCCTGGGAAATTGTGATTCACATTCATTCCTCCAGGGGCTCCAATTAAGCCAGGTGACGGAATGTGCGCGGCCATATTTGCAGGGGCCGCCTCAGCATTAACATTCACATTCGCGATGCCATCAAGTAATGGATGAACTTCAATTGCCATAGCTCCCAACGGCTGGTCAATTGCCGGATCCGCAGTTGCTTCAGCTAAATTTGTCACTGACTTGGACTTAACGCACTAAAATAACCCGAAAAACACGTGAAATCTCTGCTTATTCAAAATACGACCCTGCGACACTTTCCAACAACACAACATTTAAAACCTTAAACCTTAACATAACGTCTGTCTGTATGAAGAAACGCAAGGAATAAATTTTGCAAACAATCATGATTACAACTACCTGGAAATCTACGTGTCGACTCTTTGCTTCCTCCTTCTCCCATGACATTCGGATGAACGGTCTTTGGACATAATTATAAATTACTTCAGTTCTGCCTCCTACACGCTTTTTGATCTGCAAAGTGAAAATACAATTTATGTACAGAATACTTACGTACGTTTGAAACAGTCGACTTAAACAATAAATGCATAATCAAACCCACCTTTTCTTTGTTAGTGGGATAACCCTCAATTCCGAGTCTAATTTTTTTCAACCCCCTTTCCTTTAGAACTTGTTTGGCCACATCTCGGTTTTCAATGTATTTAAAGAATCGGTAAAGCGCCGTGCTATTGACAGCTAAAAAGAAAAAAAAATGCATACTTATTACTTATTACATTACTCCTCCACTAAACCTAACCTCTATAATAGCTTTTTGCAAAAATACTTTGAGAATGTTCTTCTCCCATTTGCGGCGGGTATTCTTCGTCCCATTCAACGCAGTCATCATCCATAAGGACAACAATGTGGCACTCGCGATCACCCCGCTCAGCTGAATTAACCATCAACGGCAGGATAAGTTTCTCTAAAAACCCCTCAAACTGATGGCGAGCTCCCTCATTTGAAAGCTCATGGAGTAGGCCTCCTGAAATTAAAAAACGTTTAGAAATAACATCCAGCATATTTAACCTTACATAAGCTTCATGAAGCTCTTTGCTTACTAAGGTTTTGGCATTTGATGGTGCTAGCGTCAAATGGGATGAGTAGGTAATCACAAGCTTCTCGAAGCTCTTGAACACTGACAGTAGGCGGGCAGCGTATCATTCCGCTGCGGTAATACTCCAGAATGGCTCGAAATACAGTAGCAGAAAGACCATCGGCAACAATGTACTCTCCCCTTTCGTTCGGATGAACAAATTCTATTCCAGAACTGAACATTCTGCGAGGTATAAATAATGATTTAAATATATTTCCATAAAAATCGGAAAACAAATTCCAGACATTCCAATTTTATGTATAGTTAAAATCTAATATCATAAATTTTGATGATACCTTCCAAGCATCGTATTCGGATACTGGGTAAAAATGGAAGGATCGACAACAAAACGTGTATTGTCCACCACCAACGTTATGCGTTGCTCCTCCATATAAGAACTCGGGACAAGATTTGATAGTGTTAAAGCAACAGCGGTAGAACTTCCACCAGCACCGTCCTGTCGAACCGAATCAATTCCATGGTTTAATCCTTGCAGCTTCATCACCGAATGACACCCACTATTTCTTGAGCGGTCGGATCTATTAAGGATTGCAAAAATTATTTGATTAATTTCATTGAAACCTTAAGTGAATTATCGTGTAACCGACAACCCGAATATCGAGCCAATAAGCTAATAAAGATGAAAGAAATATATTTTCACGTCAAAAATACAAACATTAATACTACACGAATCTACAGCGAATCTAACAGTACTTTTTTACTTCTAAGTACGCATTAAAACTGAATCTTACAAGACATGGAACTTTTGCAGTCAATGTATAAACGTAAACGCATCACAAAATGAATGTATGTACAACAAAACCTTATCAATTAGCATACAAATTTTTTAAAGTCAATGATGTGAATAAGCATCAAAGAGAAGTTCCTGATCATTTTGCCTGGAAATAAATGATTTTTGTGCTCAGTTATAACAACTTATAAAGGATTTCTAGAGGCCAGAAATTCCATCCGGCAAGCAACATTATCATTTCATGAGCTTATGCATACCGAATCAAGTTCTCCGAGTAATTTTAATTTCTTGGCACATAATATTCATTGAATGTTATTCGCACACAGGTAACAACCTACTCCTTGCTCACAAATTGCATTAACAATTTACCGTTTTTAGTTTCGTTGACATGCAAATAGATGCCTGCCCTTTCCAGCGGGCTATTTAGTATACTTCAATGGAATGAGGACTGCAACACAACAATCAATAACTTGTCAAGCGGTAGACTATTTTTAAACATTTAAGAGGTCAAACACAAGTGGCGACATTCTCACCTATAAGCATATACAAATTACATGCCTCGTATGGAGTTCACTTAATTCTCTAGACAATTTCACACGAACTTTCAATCAGAAGAAAATAGAAATATGAAATTCATGAATAATATCTAAAGATCAGCTAGCCTTAATCTTCAGAGAGGCACTGACAAAGAGACACAAAAGTAAATCGTGTAATTTTCCCCCAAAAATATGACATAACAGCAATGCCAAATGTAGATCTCGAATTACCTGTGGATATTATTATGGTGCAAACAGCATGTCTACCCTATATATTTTATATGCGTACTGTGATAATGTGTCCGATTTCCTCATGTATAATATAAGTTAGTACGAAACAGTATTGACAAAGCAGTCACTTTCAGAGCTAAAAACTAAAGCTAGCAAAATATTAGATTACACATGAAATTCAATTCATGAATAGTACTATAAAGGATATCCTTCGAGAGAGAATAAAAAAATAGCCAGGCACTAATGCTTCCTTCCACATCTTACGTGTTAACAAAAGTTAACAATAGTTTATTACAATTTGCCTGCCTATCACCGATGCCAACGTATCATGCAAAACACACGTGAAAATAAAAGTTACTTTTGGCTCTAGCATAAATATTCTCTCTGCAGTACCAGTTTAAACTACCGGCTTTCCCCAGTTTAGATATTGTCACTGATGTCGTCAGTATTCAGCCAGTCAGCGTTTTATTATTAACGAGCACTGAGTACGAACTTCACTTATACTACTTAGAGAACAAAAGTACAGGCATTCATCATCACTCTGCACCTATATGCATGTTTCAGGTTCTCGGTGGGCCTCCGTCATTACTACCAACTCTCAATCTATCAACCACATGACGAAGCTTAATTTCAATTACCACTCCAGCTATTTATTGAAAAATATTTTCACGGAGACGTTTAAGCGGAAAACCCTAATAGAGAGCAGGAAGACATTCAAATGCAGAAAAAAGCAATCTCACTCATTATAAATACCAAACCCAAAACGATCAGGCAGCATAAGGCATATTAAAAATGATATCACAGACTAACATTAATTCCAAAATACTAGAGCTATATAGACTAATGTCAATAAATGTTCATCCGTAGTGTTAATAGATCTTTCAAATTTGTTGTCCATCGTTACTTAATAACAAAAGCTCTCGTAACAACCTAATAAAAACTAATACGTTTGGGGATCGATTAGGCTCGTCATAACCAGTTTAATAATCATCGTGTTAAAAACTAAACTTTAAAAAATCACGGGATGACAGTTCGAATCTTACCCTCATGTCTCTATACATCTCAGTCATCTGTACATTTGCACAAATCTTCTCTATCTCTACTGATTCATATGATTGGCCTCACCTACAATGACATCCATATAGATTACTACGACCATCCACTTCGAGCGGTCGGTCGTTTGTCATCTAAAATTCAAAATGCTTTGAGCAAAAACCAGTGACAAAAACCCCATCTCCGCGAAAAACTATGCATAACTCCAGAGATTAGAATGAGGGACTTTCAACCATCCTTTTAGTGTTAATAACCCCTACCCACAGCAGATCATGTTGCATATCGTCGGGTAAAGTCCAAAAGGCGCTATATGCAAAAATCGCTTATACGGGATTTAACATGTACTACCATGC
>JAQFXU010005809.1:0-11107 GCA_034693705.1 Spatulosminthurus flaviceps | reverse complement strand
ATTCACTCCGCCGTGCATGCTCCTGCATGCACACATCAACGGTCCGTAACCGCCACTGAGCTGTTCACGAGAGCCAAACGTTTCGCTGTCGTCAGTCTTTCCTTGAGCCGCGGTAATACTTATATATACCTATCCATACTTCGCTTGTACCTATCTTCCTTCTTGGCTTTCCAATGAATATTCACGCTGGCGTGTATAGTGTTCTCCCAGTCCTTGTTGAATTACAAAATCCTTATTGAATTTAACTTAACATTTCATTTTGGTATCAACGCATTCGTCCGTATTTTATTTGCGCCTTCGCATTCGCATTTACCATAATATACAAAGTATAATGTCCATCCCAACTCTTATCCCTCCTCTAAACACTCTCCGCCTTCGCATTTACAAAACAAAATTTTACATTAAGAATGAGTACATATTGCCGGTATGGACAAAAACAACGTGTGCGCGCTTATATGACATGGAAAGGTGAAACGGGGGGAGATAATTAGAATGCGAGTTATGATGATTTTCGACCTTTACTTTAGGTCATCATATGCTTATGAATCTTATGTATAAGATTTATTTAATATATGTGCGCATATCAACTTAATATCGGAGAGAATATAGATGAGAGAACTAAACCTTTCATAAGTAAACTGCGCCAGAGTTGATGCTGGAAGGAAATTTTGGATGGAAAATCGTAGAACGAAATCACTAGAATTATCCAATCACTTTTGACCATTTTATGATGAAATAATAACTACCGAAAGATTAATAATAAATACCAATCGTGCTTTCTTATATTATTTCCTATTATTGACGGACAAGTAGGATTGAATTTAGTATTGACAAATAACCGGCGCTATTCAATATTTTGTGATCATTTTGTGATCGAATAATGACTAGCGAAGGAGTAAAACAAAATACCTTTTGCGTTTGCGGAACCTTTGCCCTACTGTTGACGGAAATTTGGGATTCAACAAAGGAGTGAGAAATGCCGTCCGCTTGTGAATGACTTTTGATCATTAAATGACCTATATGTGAGCTACGAATGATTACTGCTAAATACCTTCAGTGAAACCCGAACTATTACCCTTTTAATGATCACATATCGACTAAACAGATACCAATTTTAAGGACCGTAGCTGTTTTGACCACTTTTGTACCTACTAACGACCTTAAATTGATAATGCAAATTTTGTAACTAATTCAGGCCGGTTTATCATTTAATGGTTAATAAGTGGTCAATAGTAACGACTATTGATCTTTTAAGATTACAAAGGAACAAAACACTTAATATTTTTTTTACAGTGTACGACTAATATTGGGAATAAAGTATACGCACCCTATTATACATTAAAGGAAACGTTTTCCGGGACGGGCTTATAAGAAGTTGGTACATCGGTTACGTCGAGGATAGACCATGACTTGGAATCACGTAACGTTAAAAAAATTCGTGTTGGTTTGGTGACACTGCACTTGCAAAGGCACGAGAATCAAATAATTACAAATTATAAAAAGGACTGATTTCTGTACATTATAGTTTCTTGTAAGTATAAAATTACCAGTCGAATTTTTCAAATGTTAATGAAGCCTATGCAATTGTAAACAACTTCTTCCGATTTCAAACTCAAACCCATCGAATTTATTCTGTTTATTTGAACAACATCATCAATTAAGGGATGCATCTAAGTTTTTAATTTTATCTGATTTAATTGGCTGATTCAGTTTTGGGATCGTTCTAAAAGATGACTCATTCAGAAGTCTTGCACTGCAGTACTAATTTTTGGATAGTTGACCTGGTTGCAATCTTCCTCGTCAAACTTACTGTGACCAACTTATCCACTTCTTCGTCCACCCCGTTGTCGACCTCCTTGTTGTCTGCCTCCTTGCTGTCTGCCTCCTTGTTGTCTGCCTCCTTGCTGTTGCCCACTTTGTTGTCGGCCTCCTTGTTGCCCACCTTGTTGTTCGTTCTGTCCACCTTCTTGACCTATTTGTCCACCTTGTTCTCCTCCCTGACCTGCTTGTCCGTCTTGTTGACCCTCTTGTCCAATTTGTCCACCTTGACCGCCTTGTTGTCCTCCTCGTTCACCTTGACCGCCTTGTTGGCCTCCTTGACCACGTTGTTGTCCTCCTTGTCCACCTTGTTGCCCTCCTTGACCACCTTGTTGTCCTCCTTGTCCACCTTGTTGTCCTCCTCGTCCACCTTGACCGCCTTGTTGCCCTCCTTGTCCACCTTGACCAACTTGTTGTCCTCCTTGACCGCCTTGTTGTCCTCCTTGTCCACCTTGACCGCCTTGTTGTCTTCCTTGTCCACCTTGTTGTCCTTCTCGTCCACCTAGACCGCCTTGTTGCCCTCCTTGTCCACCTTGTTGTCCTCCTCGTCCACCTTGACCGCCTTGTTGCCCTCCTTGTCCACCTTGACCGCCTTGTTGCCGTCCTTGTCCACCTTGACCGCCTTGTTGCCCTTCTTGTCCACCTTGTTGTCCTCCTTGGCCTACTTGACCGTCTTGTCCACCTGGTTGACCTCCTTGTCCACCTTGACCGCCTTGTTGCCCTCCTAGTCCACCTTGACCTCCTGTTTGGCCTCCTTGCCCACCTTGACCTCCTGGTTGCCCTCTTTGACCACCTTGTTGGCCTCTTTGTCCATCTTGTTGACCTTCTTGTCCACCTCGTCCACCTTGTTGTTGACTCCCTCGTCCACCTTGTTGTTGGCTTCCTCGTCCACCTTGTTGTTGTCCTCGTGATCCCCGACCTCGCTGAGGTGCTGCCGAAACCTGAAATCAAATAAAGATGTGTTAGAAACAAGAAGTAATACCATTTCTATTTTACCTTTTAGTTTTCCACTTATTAAAAAAGAAACTATATCCAACTCACCAAAGCAACCACCGCTACAAATACGAATATAATCAAGAACCTCATGTTTGCTTCTTCTCGGTAATGTTGAGACAATCGGATTCAAAGTTTTGCTCTGTCCTTTTATATTAAAATTATTCTAACTCTAATCAATCGAAATTCACGAAAATTCGACTGTGTGGAATGTACATATATATTTACACTGGATGCCATATCTGTCTTCCATAACAATCGATTTGCATGACGCAATTAACCACCTGTAACCTTCCAGTTCTCATTGTTTCCAGTGGTGAGACCATACAATTTTTTAAAATTTGAAACAAACACGTGCAAATTTGTTACAAACGATTGCCATTAGTGTCATAAAAATTGCCTAAATGTTGCGCAATTATTTCACAGTTTAATTTACTCGTAATGCTTAAGTAAATACAAAGTATTGATATCGATCACGTTGTCACCAAATGAATTCATCTTCCCCCAAAGGGCAGAGTGACCTTGCCATGTTTTGAAAACTTACGCCTGTACTCATTTAGTGCAAATTTCAATGTATAAATTTTCCTCATACCAACGTTGCTCTCACTAAAACATGTCTATTAAAATCGTAATAATTTTATTAGCATCAATAGTTATTGTTCCACATCATTATTTTAAAATACACCAACAGAGAAAATATTATTAAAATATTCTATTTGGGGATTCTTATCAGGTTTACAATTAAGGGACAAATTCATTTCATTAAATTATAATTTGATCACTAAAGTCACTTTCAGCCCTTTTTCATTCTTTCATAAGCCGCAATACAGGCAAAGTTGAGAAAATAAAATTAAAAGGAAATTAGTAAAAGTATTGAAACCTTAATTTAAATTACAAAATTAAAAACCATCCATTATCACTGGGCTAATCCAATTTTAGTCTTGTCCATCAATTTCGATCGCTGGCTCAATGAATATTGTTCCCGAAGCTTCTCCCATGAGTGAAGGATGTAAAAACCGGACAACCACGTAGTGACGATTCCCACAGCAAAAATTAAGCCCACGATGATTATAACCCCGAAAAAAGTGTCCGACAGCCAAGTTAATGTATCCACTTCCATTTTGCTCCCACTATAATTAAATAAATAAATCAAAAGAAATTCAAAATAATAATAATTTAAATACAAAGGTTAATATTTATGGGTCAAGTTGGCAAAAATAATTAATTTTATAGATTAGGTAAATTCAAAGCAAAAAATGAAAGATAAAAAAAACTTGTGATGAACTTACACAAGGGTTTATATTTTCCAAGCAGAATAAATTCAAATCCGGAGAAATTCTCAGGACCAGAAACAGCTGTTAGTAATTTTGAAGATATCCACGAAAAATATCAAATGTGAGAAATACTTTTTGAGAAGAATGAGAAAATTCAGGAACTTTTTCTCATTTCAATGAACTTAGGACTACAAAGCCAGAGAAGGAAATGTAAGCTCTACATAGGCCAATGTCTCAACTGAATGAGTAAGAACTCTAGACCTACATAGTAAAACTTCCTTGAATAATAAATAGCTTTGCTTTTGGTAGCCGCTGCTCCTGTCTTGGACACGCTCTGACAATTCTGAGTCACCCAGAGCGTAAATAATTTGGGAGTACAAAAAACACTTATTATTTGCCATTGCAATTACATACTCTTAAGAAATGGTTTACATCTGTAGACGCAGCCTAAGCCTGGTGTTAACTTCGTATAATTATGGGCTGTAAACTTACATATACGAATTTTTTTCACATACATAAGAGGGATTCCTCATTATGATGACCTTGCCTCGTAGTTTCTACACATTCAACGTCAAGAGTTTATCTATGCTCTGTGGTAAGATAAGAAGTAAAAAGAAACAATCCTCGAAACCTTTCCTTTAACTTGAGCTTAACGCTATTATGTATTTGTACTTGTATTTTTACATGATAAAGTAGAGGCAAAAATAATAAAATGTGAAAGTTTCTCGCACAATGTGTCAAAAGGGTCGAATTTCCCAAAAAATGTTGTCTTTTGTTACTACATTTATTTACATGTGCCTTGCGCTTTTAATTTTCTTGGGGCTTTGAGCCATGGAATCAGAATTTGGACAGAGTTGATGAAATAAGGACTTAAACAATTTTATTTAAAAAATCGCAGTACCCTAATCAAAATTTCCCGTAATATTTGAAGTGTTTTGTTAAATCTATTGGATGGATAACTGTTTTAATTGGTAAAAATTGGCTGTAATATTATAAAAACGAAAACAGTAATAAAAACAAAGCATCTTGACAATTACAATACGAAATTGTTGTGTAGATTTCGCTGGAAAATAATGCACTAAAATTTCCAATCCAGATATAAAGGAAATGACCATACAGTAATTTCCAGCGTTTTAAAAACAAAGAGCAAAATTTTGTAGTTATTTTACCATGTTGATAAAATTACAATACAAAGAATGTCAGTGTATATTCAAAATAACCACTGTTCCACCAAAATATCACAGTTTTGGAGAAATTTCCATTTGTACAAAAAATTTGTTATTTATGAATTTTGACAAAATTATAACGTTCCTAAATGCTCAAATTGAATTTTTTTTTAAAACATGGAAAATTGTCATGTTTCAAATGGGATTTTGGGTAAGTTAATGGAGATTATGCAATGCAACAAATTAATGAACACTGGATAAAATTGGTTTAATTTTGGTCAACAATTTATTGGGTCAAAGCCTGCTGATACTTTGGTAATATACAGTTTTGATAACAACACTTGCCTAATTGCTACGCTCAAATTGATTCTAGTTGCTGTAGTCTTTGCCCATCGAATTGAATAAAATTTCAAATTGTTAGAGTGGGGTTGGCTCAACTCGGGATGGGAAAGTAAACTTCCACAACTTTATAATTTATAATAAGCTGCATATTCCATACGAAACTAATCTACATGGTCATTTTGGTGGAAATGATTTGTGTAGAATAAAACAATGTTACGAGACAATTTGTACAGAATAAATTTGGCAAAAGCACTGGACTCACTCAGTTCAAAGTCCTTGTGAATATATTTTGAAATGACACATTCAATTGGAAGCGGTTCGACGAGAAAATTATTAGGAAATCCAACGCAATGGAAATTTTCCCGAAGGCGTTCAGGTAAGATTGATTTTGCTTGTGCAATGGTTCGTCTACATATGGTTTCACTGTGTTTTGCATTCAAAGCTTGGTTTATATCTTCATTTGTATATTTTTTTTCTTACGCGGAGTGGGAAATTAATTGATCACATGTAGTAAGAAAATTATGTGCGACCTTTTGTAAAAACTTTGGTCAAGTTTTGCTAGATATGCCAAAACTTGGACTCATTTGACAAAATTTTCGCCCAAATGACAAAACTTGTGACCGTTTTACACTAACTTTGCCTTGAACAATTTTTCACAATTATCCCAAAATACTAATCGACGTGACAAAAATGGTGGACTGTTTCACACTAACTTTACTAGATTTGTACTATAAATTTTTTACCGAATTGACATAAATTCATTCCTTCATTTACTGTCCATTAGTAGTCTCTCTCATGAAATCGGTATTCTTCATTTTGATTGCCGTAGACAATAATTATTCTTTAGTTCACCTACACGGAATTCAAAGATACTTGGGAGGATCATTTTCCCTCTTCCAAGCTCTCTGCACCATCCAACTATTCCATTATTTGGCTTGAATCCACTGAAATTCTGCGGAGCTAAAGAGATTTTAGATACAAACCTTCAGGCACAGTCTTTATATCCGGAAATCCGCCCACTCCTTGATGCCATTTAAATTCAAAGTTGGAAATTTTTACCACGCAGACAACGCCATGGTTCTCACACTCTTTCAGGGTATTATTGAGTGCACTGTGGATGTCCTTGTACTGAATAAATAAAATATTGATAGATAAATACATTTTTGTGGTAAATATGAATAAATCTTTTCGCCCAATTATCTCATCAACACGTTTTTACTGACAAGCAGTCATGTCAAGGTGTCACTTCCTAACCACTGGGTTTAGCATTTGCAATGGATTCATCCCTTCATACTGTAGAACATGGGGACCGAGGTTTCTACAAGATATAAATTATTAGTGTATGCGTTTGCTGAATGTCGGCAATTTCCAATGTTAACAAGTTGGTGTATTCTCATTTTATATTCAAGTGTCTCAAGTTATAAAAACATATGAATGGCTTTTATGCACCTCCATTTATATCTACAGATATTATATCGTCGTGTAAGTAAAGGTTTCGCTGCTAGGAATAATAGGTACATGATTTAATTTCCAAATTCTATATTTTGCTTATTATGACATTTTGACAAATTAAAATACTATGCAAGAGTCAAATCTCAATCAAATGGATAACGAGGAGTCAAGAACCCAGGTCTGGGGGACCTCCATGTGTGAGGGCAGCACGGCCCTAGGTTTGACGAAATAATCCCATGAGCGTTTCTTCATGTAATGTAAGCAGCATAGTCGGAAGCGTCGGCTCCCACACATTGCCGTGCATTTTGAGCCACATCCTTCACAAGTTAAGCCTCGGGTACCTCCATCCGGATCCATCATTTCCCCACCAGACCCACCATCAAAGTCCAACTCCTCACTATGGATTGTGGTTGACCAAAAGATCATGAGGAGGAGGAAACCTGGAAAAAGTCAGAGATTTCTCTTCTTAAAATGTTATTTTAACTCATGTTCATATAATCAATTAAGTAGGAACGGAACGAATGAGAAAATCGAATTTTGTTTAGGGTTGGCAGAAGCTGCAGCATTGTGACCCCCCCCCCCAACACTCAAATGCCACCAAAAGATTTTCAGGGTTACAAGGTTAAAATGATTTTTGTAGTTTCAAAGGCTTTATCATTAGCAGTTATTTTTGTTCCCTTGATTTTTACAATTTTTCGTAATTTCATCGGAATTACGGTTTTTTTGGATTGATTCTATAATTAATTGTAAAACGGTTTTGGGAAAGTGCTTTAATATTTGAAATTGTTTATCTGTCTTTACTTTGTTAATTAAAAATCCTTAATTTCGGGGAATTCGGTTTTCAAAACTAACTACATTTTTTTATGGTTATATTTGCTTATAATTTGTTTAAATTAAAACTTCGGTAAAACAAACATCTTATTTTATGTTCAAGTATTTAATGAAAAGATTTAAAAATTCTGGGCGAAATATTCCAAATTAATGTAATTAATTGAATCAAGTTAAACCCATTTCTTTGATTAATAGTCAAAACCTTTAAAATTTCGAAAAATCGCAACTCATTTCGATCCTTGTAATGAGAAAATTAAAAACAAAATAAATTGTGTGGATTTCAAGCTCAGTATTTTCTATGAACTTACCCAACTAAAAAGAATGTAAAAAGTCTTACCTGCGATGATAATGCTCACTGACTTCATCTTTTTGATATGAAATGCAAGGTATACTAAAATAACTGGATATTTGTAAAATTCCAATGAAATTACTTATTTTAAATGAAATAATGAAAAATCCTAACAAACAGATCCAATTGAAGGGTACTAGACTTAATGAGTGAATGGCGAAGTTCATGGAGGAATTTCATTTTATACTCACTAAGTAAATCGAACGCATAAATTAATTGTACAACGCTAATGAAATATCCCATGTATTTTACTATTTTCATGGGCATCCAAATTATTTCCGACATTACTTTCTGCGTAAAATCACCACAGCAGTTTGCACAAAACTTGAGGCACTCTCCATCCCACCTACAACCGTCGTATAACAAAAACATACATATAATTATGCTCATGAAAAATAAAGGGCAGGATTTGCATCTTGCACAACATATTAACCTAAAGGAAAGGGAATGGAAGTCAACAGGAATCTGTGAAGCCATGTAAAATGAAGTCATCGTCCTGGAAAATATTTCTCTTTACTAAAGATTGACTGAATGAGAGGCAACTTATGCAATGTGTAAGTACACATACAAAATCCCTTCGGATCTTTATATTATTTCAGCTGAAAATCCACACACTCTTGGCCCTGAGGCGGTTGTTCGTGGGAGAAAATATTTCATTTTGTTTCCCACTTTGAACCCAATTAATGTACATAAAAGAGTGAATAAAATTTAGGGAATATTTTTATTAATACCGTTATATCTTTTTCCGAATTATCTCTCGCTCTCTCTCTCTCAATAATAAAAATAATGCCATTTTTAGTAGTATAATATTTTGCCACCCCTGCTATAAATCCCGACATTTTGGAAAATTGTTTTCGTAAGAATTGATAACCTTGTATAATTTTTTAATAAAGATAATTAAAGCACATATTGTCTTTTTAATAATTTCTCAGCAAATGTAATGACTGGGCATTGAAAAACAAATATACTCGAGATTTTTCTAAATCCATAGTTTCTGGAGGCAATTCATGAAAATACTAGGGAAAATCCGCTCGATGTACTTGAGTAAATATTTCCCAGTCCTTGACTGACGTAAACAAGTTTAACAAAATTCAGAATCTATTTGGTATTCATTATGCTCAATGCATATTTAGTAAAAATTGGTAAATTCTAAACAAAAAGGACACACTCTGAATAAATGTATTTTCTTGATTTTCTACATTTTTAACTAATGTTAACTTCTAATTAAAATATATTTGCTGACACGGGATAGAAATTTGTGTCGATGTGATAAAATCGATTGACCATCCATGATATTACGACTTTAATCCATAATTCCAAAATTTCCACACGTGCGTCAGAAAAATAAATATGAAAAAAATATTGTACAAACGTAACAGTATGTATTTATTATTATCACCGTCAAGAACGATTCAGCGTAATGGAAATTCTTAATGAATTATTTAGGATTTCAAGCTTCCAGAATTTTGTTTAATGTGCAGTTGCAAAATCCAAGTTTCAATAAATATTTTATATCTCTCATGGCTTTTTCCTATGGCGCAAGATGGAAGGACCGAGGTTGTGGCGAGCCGAAAACATTTTAAAAGTTACAACTATAGAATGCAACTACATATATGAACGTTGCATCTGTAGCCTCAAAAGGGTTGAGGTTGCAGTTACTACCTGATAAAAATCCTCAGTTTAATGAAAATGTCATTTCTACAAGTGGACTAACTGAATTTAAATCCAATGCGTTTTCAAAAATGCATTTCAATTAGATTTTAAAATCCGAACAGAAATTTTAAGATAACAATAAAAAATATATCTTGTCAATATAGACATATAAATGATGGATTTGCATGGGGTCATGGCCCTCGTAGGTAATTTAGTGGTTTAAATTGCGTGTGGGCATATGTTCCAGGTACTTGGACCCTCATGGATGGATAAAATTAATGATTTGAATTTTGCCTCTTTTTCAATTTCTAACCAATTAGCCCTTACTTGATATTTTTATGGGGCTCTAAATTACTGATTTCCTCTCACCTGTTTCTCGTAGGAATCAAAATTGACCTCAGCACTGCAAGAACCTCGATGAAATATTTTTTATCGGTTGATACATGCAAAAAAACCTACACCGACAATTATATGAATGTTTTGATGCAAATTCAACTCTATATTAATAGCATTGTAAAAAATTGCTTTTGGATTCTGCTTTGTAGTTTCTGAGAAATAAATTGTCACAATTTACAATTTTAAAAACTTCCAATCCGTGGTTTTATCACGATTCAGCAAAAACTACCCAACTGATTTCGCTGTACATTTTTGTGAACATTTTTTTGGACATAACTAAATAGGTCAATTACTAGTTTGTCTGTGGTTGAAATCGGTGAACGTTTCCATGAGAAAAAATTAAAACCAATTTTTAAAAATTCTCTGACAAACTATGTATAAGCCAATATCAAAACGGTTTTTTTTAAACATTAATAAATAATAGTAACATATATATGTAAACGTGTTCGTTGCAATAGCTACAATGCTACAGTTTCGGAAAAAATCTTGAATGCTTGTAAATTAAATTTACAATATTCCCTTTCCAATGCATTATTAATTATTTATTGAATTTTTGCCCGACATGTGATCTTTAATTTACTCGTATCACCTGATTTACATTTATTTACTAATTACAGGGATTGGTTGCATAAGCAATTGCATCAGATCCACTGGAGATGGTCCAGTTTGAGGAGCACATCCTGGTCCACCTTGTGGGGCACAACCAGGTCCAACTTGAGGGGGTGGCGTCATAAGTTGATGAATGAAAACATCCATGAAGGAAATGACAGTGCCGAGGAGTGCTTCAGTTTGTGGGCATTGGAACATGGATTGCTGAGGAAAGAATGGTTGGG
>JAQFXU010005808.1:0-11110 GCA_034693705.1 Spatulosminthurus flaviceps | reverse complement strand
GAGAGCATAAGATTGGCAACTCATACAAATGGCTGAGCAAATGGAATGTCAAATGAAATCAGGGACTTGTTTTTTTTCCTCCATTCATTTTACATTACCAAACAAATGCTGAAGAAGGGAGGGGGAAAAAGCTGAGATGGTAATGGCAAGTAGGAAATTGTAATGATGGTCATTACACTCAAGAGATTTTCCCTCTCATACCCGCCCTTCTTGGAGAAGAAAAAAAACTAGAGTGAGAAGGAGAAAAGAGTATAATGAGGAAAAACAAGGGCCGGATCTATTCTCCTAATTTGCATTCCTCCGATTCTCTTCAATTTAGAAAAAGGAATGCGGGACAAGATTGAAGAAGAACAAATGGTGGCAAAACAAATCGGTCACGTTGGCCCGGGAGCGACTCCTTTGAAAAAAATCCAGGAAGTAAAATCAATGGGAAAAATCTCCCCACTCTGGAGTAATTTGACTTTCCGATTGAATTTCCAGAGCGGAGTTGTTCCAGAAATTGTTTTTACATTTTATCAAGTTTGTTGAGAGATCAGCAAAAGGGGAGGAGAGAGGGAGAGAGAGAAGGATGGAGGGAGATTGGGAATGCAAAGAGCTTTGAAGGTTTTAAAAGAATTAGTATAAGAAACTTGAGAATTTTCTCTTTCAATCTTTACTATTTACTACGATCTCTGCCCACCCCACTGGAATGAATGAGAGGAGTGGGAGGTTGAAAGGAGGCTAAGTTTAGAATCCGTTGGAATTTAGAGGAAATTTCAAGGAATATGGGAAAAGGTTTGAGGAAATTGTATTTGAGGTTTTTCCTCGGAACAAGTAATAAAGTATAGACGTGGTATGGACGAGAAAGGAATAAGAATGAATGTGAAATGTGATGGATTTGAGCGGAAGTTCACACTTGGGAGTGGGAGAGGAAGAGAGAGAGAGAGAGGAAGGAAGGAAGGAAGGAGGAAGGAGTGTGGAAGTGGTGAGTTATTCGGTTAATTAGTCAGCACACACGGCTCACATTTATCAGGGGTGGAGATGCCAATGTGAATAGATGAAGAACGGTTTACCTTGTAGCAATAAAATAAATGGAGTTTCACCCTTATTAAGATAATTGGAAAGAGAATAATAAAGTACGTGTGTAGCCATAACTCATGTTCCTCTTCCTATCTCATTGGCTCTGTACAGGGACCCTTTAAATTTCCCCACCTTTTCTCCACCCCCCCCCCCCCCATCCAAGCAATTTTCATCAAAAATTACCAAATTCAAACCAAGTAAAAAATGAAACTTTTTTTTAAAAAATTAAAAAAAAATTAAATTGTTGATTTTTTTCAGATTTTTAAACCCCTGAAAGGTAAATTTTAGGCTCCTCTTAACTAAAAGATAATCACACTCATTAAAATAACTGACCAAAAGATTACAAAAAATAAGTTAAAACTCTGAATTAGTATTTTTACACGTGAGCAATGACAATTTCTTGGGAGCGTTTAACTTTACTCGTGGACATTCCTCAGGTGAGTTTGAAGGGGTGGAAATTGTTAGGGTGGGACTGTACGTCTGACTCAATGGAATTTAGAGTCTGTTGTTGATAAATTTATTCATGTTTTTTCTTGAGAGAGAGAGAACTATTTGATATGGTGGAGACCATCTCCAAATCTATTATTGCTAATGCCAGGCTCGACATTAACCCATTAGAGATATAAATACCGGCTAAGAAAAAGTTGACTCTAGGCAAAGGACTTTCTCATCCCGCACTCCTCCTCCTCCTCCTCTTCCTCCTCTTCCACCTCCTTCTCCCTTTTCAGCTGAAACTAATTCCTTCAGGACTTCCCCTCCTCACTTATTCTCTTTTATATGTTCTCAAGTATGTAACTATATACGTACTATATACTAGGAAAACTACAGGGGATTTGGAGAGTTGCTCAACCCAAAGTGGATGGATGATTTCAAGTCGAATTAGCTTGGGAATTTCATTGGGAAAAGGTTGCATTCCATCAAAGTCAGTTGTGATTACCCAGCAAAGCATATACTTTTGCCCTCCGCCCAAAAAAGAAGCTTTCTCTCCCAAAGAGAGCAGGAATAATAAAATGGTTCGTATGGAGAAAGTCTTGGAAGGGAAGAGTATTATAAGAGCGCGAAGAGTCTCTACACAACAATTCAGGAAGAATGTGCACGTTAGCAATTAATTTCAACCTTAATTTATTCTTCACACCCCTTTTTTTCAGCCACTTTCTCTCCTTTCCTCTTCATTAGCGAGAAACTTTTTTTCTCCTCCTTAATACACTCCCTTTTAAATTACATTTCCCCCCCTCAAGTCATGCCAGAGTGGTTTTAGCCTTAAATTTATTTCTCATACACCTTAATTACCTGTAAAGCCACTCCTTAATTCTTAAATAAAGCACGTACACCCCACGCACAGTATAGAATCCTTTGAAACGTTTCCAACTTCTCCGCCAATTAGTAATTCAAGACCGGAAATAATTTTTACTCCTATAGAAATACAATAACTCTCCTTAACCTTCCTAGAGAGAAAGTATAGAAAAAATATAAATTGGAAAGTAATGGGAGTTGTCATTACAACCGGAAAATTACTGAGGCGCCAATTTTCCGGAGAAAGTCCTATACAATATATGAGGAACGAAGAAAGCTGCTTGGGGAGAAAGTCTCATAAAGAATAGGTTTGAAGAGAAAAATTAGTTTCCTTGCTCTGTTTTTTCTTTTATACACAAGAGGAAATCAGGAGCGGAGCAAGTGGAAACTTGAGACGTGACAAGGCGGGAGATTTTTCCACTAAAAGCTATTATTTTACGGTTGCGAGCGGAAGTGGATGCTGGCTGTGCTCACAGGATAACCAACACATTATCCCCGTCCATTACCCTTTTCTCTTGACCCAGTGTCATTTACACCATTACAACAAATGGGCTTTTAATTTCTTCTCGCTAAACAAACACACTATCCCCACATTTTCTCCTCTGGACATACGTTCAATGAGTGTGTGTAAAAAAAAAAAGAGAAAGCTCATTAAGTGGCGAGGAATAATGAGCTCTAGCCTATGCTTTCCACCCTTTGGAAAAACATGAGTTAGCCCGTGTGGCAGCAGGAGTCTACTTTTTTTTATTGAGGCAATTCTCCAAGCCAATTAGTTTCCTTGGAAAGAGCGTTATTCGATTCTATTTTTTTCCTATTTCCAAAATATATCCACTCACATCTAGTACATGGAGACATTTTTTCCTCACCATAATGTTATTAGTATAAATTGATTAGCTATATCGGAGAAAGCCCCTTTCTCTCAAATATCTTAATCTCATTTAGAAAGCTATAATGGACTTTAGGAATAAAATCCCCAGTGATAATTATTACTAGTAGCAAGGGGAAAGATAATCCTTATGGCTATGTACTTAGAGCTTTTGAAGAGGATGAGGATTTTTGAAACTCCTCTTTTAGGAAAAACTTGACATGGTAAGAGAGAGAGAGACATGATGAGATGATAAAAAAAAAAGAAAATGTAGCATTTAGCCTGAGAGCAGATGGAAAGAGCCGGGCTAAATAAATGGTTGTAGTAGAGATGAAAATCCAGAAGGACATGGGTTTGATTTGTCAGAAGAAGAGGAAAAAAAAGGAGGAAAAGGGTTAAGTTGGTCGATAAGTCGGCTCTAACTACGTGCAGAAGTACTAGTAATGCAATTCAACCAAGTAAATCTCAATTGACGTTCGGATCTTACTTGGAATAATGTGCTGATCGGGAGAAAGTGAGAGAGCAAAAGAGAGAGAGAGAGAGAGAGAAAGTCAAGAAAGAAAAAGTGAAGCCGCAGCTGGGCTTTTCTTTTCGACCATCGCATCGTATCGATTACTCATTCACATGATTTGATTGTGGTGGATGTTGAGACTTGAAAAGTAAAAGCTCTCTTTTCCATCCAATCACCCCCTTTTCTCCCTTCTTCTAAAAAGTCTCTCACAATTCACAGTCATATGATCCTTCCGTTAAACTTTTCATAATAGACTCATCCTCCTTTTCCCTATCAATAAAGATTTTCATATCTTTTCATGGAACATACACTTCTCATCTTTTTCTCTATATGTATATTTCTTTATATTTTTGAGGAGGTTGGGTGAGAAAAGTTGTGAGAGTAGGGAGAGAAAAAGCGAGGACATTTCGATTCATTTTCCTTGTCCAATATGTAGGAAAGAGTCTGTAGGAAAGAATAATGAAAATAACTGGTCCTTTTACATGGTGATGGTAGTCCCAGCTTCACTCATCCCTTCTTTGTGTCTATGTATAATGATAGTTGTAGTTACAGGCTTCCCATTCTAGACGCTATAAATTCATCATAAAAAGGACATTATGTGGGAGAGAGGAGGGAGGGAAATTTGAAAAGATAAGGCTCATCCGATTTCCTTGCTATGATCCCACACGCCATATTCCGGACTAAATCAGGTTATTTGAACGTCTCAGATATCCAGAGTGATATATTGACATGACCCCTTGTACTACTATACTCAGCAGCCACTGATATATTGACTTATTAAGGGTAAATAGCTTCAGCTCCGGCCTGGCTATGAGCAAACAAATGGAGAAAAGCAATATCCATGACAAAACACTTTCTCCCTTAAGCTCTCATTATTTATACATACATTTCATAGAGATAAGCCTTTCACCCACACTATCTCTCCTTCTAAAGGAAATCTCTATTTCTTTCCTTTTTTCCACTCTCACTTTCTCTATAGAAGGGAATCTTAGTTTCTGGATTTTTTTAAGGAAAATCTTGCCTTTTTTGGGGTTTTGGAAGGAAATCTTTGTACTTTCCTATTCAAGAGAGAGAGAGAGAGAGAGAGAGAGAGAGAGAGGGGGAATGATATGTTGGAGAAAATCTTGAAAGCATTGGAAATTCCATGCCAGTTATGATTTATGACAGGAAAAAATAAGTGACATAATTTTTAATGGGTTTGTCAAGCCCTTATGTAGTTGGGAGAGTGTATGGTTGGGGGAGCGGTGTAGGTCGAAGACACAAGTTTCCCTGTAATTTCCTTGGAAGGACAAGCCTTGTGAGGAGATAAATCTCGGGGGGATAAGATTACTATATAGAACTTGTACATTGATGAGGATTTTTTCCAGGCCTCGGGAACGACGACGAACATACTACCAAAGTTATGTACTTATTGACCTGACAGCGTCTCTCGCAATTGTGAGTTTTGGGAGGGAAAAGTTGGAGCGGGGGATGTCAGTGGTAATAGATAGAATGGAGCTGGACATGACATCCATGGAGGTCAGTTGGTTGGAACTTAATCGGAAACCCATCCATCTACCATCATATTACCGTCTGACAAGGACAACACGAATGCAGTGACGGACTCAGTCACTTCTTGATTCAAAACAGACTCTCCCATCCCAAAAGCCACCACTCTCATATACTCTCGCTCCTTCTTCTTCTCTTTTTGACTTCGTAGCGGAAGAGGAGCTGCACGTGTGAGACACCGATAAACACACTTTCCTTGGGCTACAGGGTCTCTCACAGTTAATGCCATGTAAGGCCCTTCACGGATAGGATAATTTTCCGAAAATATCAGATAAATTTCGAAAATTATCGTATCCTATCCGAAAATCTCGGACAGAATTTAAAAGATATCATACTTATCAGAAAAAATGTACATAGGATAAATCTCGTATCCTATCGGAGCGGATTATCCGATCCTATCCGCAGATAGGTGAATTTTTTTATTTTCAAATATTAGCAATATTTTGAAAACAATAAGTAATTACATCATTCATTTATTTTGCCAAACATAACGGGAAGAGTATTTTCTTGATTTGACATTGCGATTTTATATAAAATAATTGGTAATAATAATAACATTAGCTCGAATCATAATCAAAAGTATTAAATTGAGTACTGTCGGGGCAAAATTATTTGAGTAATAAGCAATTTACTGCATCACCAGATTCCGTGGTCACTTCCACCGGCCAATCACAGCATTCTCACCTGCCTGCGCGTAACTTTTAATTTTATATGAAGTACCTCCAAATTATACACGTAAAGATTTCCCAATGGAAGAAACCAAAACAACTCACGTTCAGGGCGGGTGACATGCTGGTCTAAAGTGAGAATATGACCTTGGCGTGGATCAGTAGCAAACTCGAATTTCATTGTGACATCCTTTACGACAGCCGCGTGGAGTTTAACTTATTGCATGCTGTACCCCATTGTCTCATCCTGATGACATCACAAGCAGACATTTAATGAGCCGTGGAAGGAAGCTGGATGGTCGGTATTCAGGAATGGTTTCAGTTAAGTAGAATCCACCCGTGCATTACATTATTAATGCAGTGCATTCAGTATTAGTATTGTTTACATCATAATTTATAATAATTTCAGTGTGGTGAAAATCCTTTCTGAGCGACAAACCTTTGAGTATAGGAGCTGTTTAGTCAGATTTCCATAGTTTGATTGATTTTTGGAAGAGTTTCCCAGATAATTGTGGGTAAATTATTTTAATTTGATTTTGAATTTGATCATTTAATTTTACGTGTGTTTATTCCAAATATCATAAAACAGATGACGTGTCCGAAGCCTTGACCGAAGACTGAAGAACAAACTTGAAAATGTTTGATGATGAGGGAATAATTATTCGAACTTTGGCATCTTGTCTGGCTATGTGCTTTCTGCTCTTCATCATATTCCTATTTAGGGTTATTATGATTAAGACATGTCCGGCTACTGATCTCAATCGATGCGCAGAACTATTTGCACAACTGGTTGGTTAACAGATGAATTTTATGGGTTCCACACCACCAGCCCCAGAAATCCTCAATTTGGTATTCTTATTCTTGATCATTAACAAAAAGAAAACTCCACCACACTTGGACCCTCCGGCGTCTCCGATTGCGCCACCGGCCGTGACATCCTCCACCTTAACCAATGAGACACCAGCCTTGACAAGTCCCAAGTTCATCCACCGTTGGATAAATCCTTAACCGAGTCTCCAAAATTCCCGAAAAAATCTGCTTGTCATCCTCCGTCTCTTTTCATGTCGAATACGTCCCGGTACAACCGGAGAACGGCTGCACACAACCAGCGACCAAGGACCGCTGGAACGAGGATGCGACCAAGGACAAGTTAAATTTGGAAGATACTTGATTTGGTATTAAAATTCAAAAAGGGTTTTAGAGACCTTCATATTTGTACACATTATGACCAAAATTTTTATTTTAATAGTTTCAAAAACATTCAGTTGAGCGTTCAGCTTCAAAATAAAACTCAAATTTAGTGATTAAAAATTATTGTTTATTTGTTTGACGAAGAAATACATATCGTAATTATATAATATCGCATAATAGACGTAATATAATCAATATATTGTATGTAATAATTACTACATACAAACAACTGCAATAATTATTGCAGTTTTAAGGCAGTCTGAACTTTTCCGAAAAAGTTTATTTGCCATAGTTGTTGGAACCGGTCAAAAATAATTTGGAATTGTAACCCATTACAACAATGCTAAATGATTTTGGCTAATTAGGAAAGAAATTCTGGCCATTATTTGTACATTTTTAAGGCCTCCGGGAAAATGCTAGTGACATATTTTGGGAACTCTAAGCAATTTTACTCCATGCGAGCCTTCCCAAAGCAGTCGCAATTTATGTTTAAGACCTACTTGTGTACATTTGGGGCAAGAAAAACTCAATTAACTTAGTATAGGCATTGTCTGCAATGGACCCATAATGTGGTCTGAGCGGCTTCCTGAACACCCTCTGTGTTCAAAAATGTGGGTATTTAACTGAATTAGTTTTCAATTTTCCTTCTTCTTGCTCGGGGACTTCAGACATTATACTGAATTTGTTTCGTTATAGGATTTTTACTCCACGCACATACCTATCAAACTTGGGTGGTAAACAAATAAATACAAATAATTTCTCCATTTGCGTTACATTTTTGCCGATGGACAAAATAAAATCCGCCGAATATTCTGAATTGGTATCCTACTGGCTCGGATAAACCCGGTCTACTGATCTCATCATATCGGCATTTAGATTTCGGATGCGGTATTTCTATCCGATCCGATGATAGTTGCATCGGATAAGATAATTCAATAAATGTATCATTTCCGAATTTTATCCTACCCGTATCCGATCGGATAATCCGATCCGATGAAGAGCCTTAATCCCGTCTTTTATAACATGAAGAGAGGAGAAACCAGGGGCAAGAATTCCTTTGAATTAAATGCGCACATGTTTTAGTGCTCATCTGACGCCGTGGATCAATTAATTCTTGTCATTCAGGTATGCAAATTATGTCATGTTATTTTTTATTCGTGGGATTTAATCCTTTATCTGCCACTTTTCCAACTCCCTTCACAAACTTTATATTCATTCCGTAATGTTTTTATATGTAGATTTTACCACAAAGGAAATTATTTGGATTGGAAATCGCATACACAAAATAAGTTGAAATTAGTTGGGAGACATTGATTTCAAATGTTTTGCATACGTTTTAGTAAAGTGAAGAAAAGAGGGATTTTGAGGTGTGAGGAAATTGTGTAATTAGTAGAAGAGTGAACCTTTCGCGACACCCTGTAGAGCTATTGAGTAGTTGTTGGTATATGTGAAAAAATTGGGATAGGACATACATGAGTCGTCCCTTTGGTGAAAATACGACTTAAAAATGCTTTTGGCGAGACTTTTGCTGAGTAGAGAACCGCTCAACGGCAATAGTGACGCATACACACCACACACATTATGACGAGAGAGAGGAGAAAGCGAGGAAAATTCGGTTTCGTTAGTTTTTGTCCTATCAGACCCACCCAATCGGTTTCTTACTGGACCTGAAGACAGTCTGGTCATCAATCAATGTAAACCGCACCATAAAAAAAGAAGCTTGGCTGAGTGAGCACTGCTCTTCCGATTTACAACGCCCTGGTTAAACATTCTCCCCACGCTTACAAGAAAATTTAGTGGAGAGTGCCAGCGTATAGACAAGCCGCATTTTACGTTATTTCTCCTTCCCCACAAATGCATATGCATCCATGTAGTACTTGAGCCTTAACTCCAGGCTTTCAAGTTTTACTCCAATCTATATCCACTACAATTTTTCCTAGTAAAGTAACTGGCGGCGTCATATCTTCAGAATGGACTTTCTCTCCCCTCTTCTTCTTTATCTTCTTCTTCTTCTTCTTCTTCATTCCGATAAGGATTTTACGGCTCTAAAAATTATTGTTTTCAAAAGTATATGGAAGGAGTAACCATTTCGTAGTAACATTCATCTTCCACCAATTTAGAAGCCTATTATTATGCCTTAAACAGCAAATCATTTTTTTTACCATGCAACCTTCCAACTATCCTCCCTTTCGACGTGAACCAAATTCTCAAATAAAGTCAGAATATGGCACGAGGCAAGGGATCGGATATTCCCACGTCCATTCTTCCAGTTTGTTTATTTGACCTCGCACTTTACACACAATCGGACGGAAGTAACTACTTGGATTAGTATTCCAGATTAGTATTCTCCTCATTTCCATGCATTTTGTAAACTTTTATTTTTAAAAAATCCCAGTGAAATTTTGGATCAAATTCAGGTTTTTTTTAACGTTTTTGGAGGGTTCCGGTAAAGTTGGGATCATTTGGGATGGAGATGGTTTGATCTATGAATGTGTGGATGTTGGAGAGGATTGGGAAGGATGTGGAGGAGTCAAAACAAGAGTGAAATTGGAGGAGATGAGAAGTCACAGGGGCTTTGAGTTGGGATAGGGAGAAGCTGCTACAAATACAATATATGTTGATGGGGAAACTCTGTGCAAAGTAAAATATGGACTTTTCAACTCACTTCCCGCTTTGGAAACTCGCTCTTGAAAATTTTCTCAAAGCACTCAACTCTCTGTAGTTCTACTTGGATGGTTTCATTACCATTTGAAGGTACACGTAGTAGAAGATATACAATATAGGGACTGCGGGTAGAAAGGTACTGTGGAAACCAAGTACTTGGGAAAAGTTGTGAGGATGGACAAAGTTCGGAGGATACAAAGTAAAAGACAATAGTAATGCGAGAAGGTTAAGGGAGAGAAGGAGATGCTCCTTCAAGATTTCAATTTCGCATGTGTCCGTGTGGTTAATAAGTATGCCGTTGGAGAAGTTGTTGTGGAAGGGGAGGAAATGAGCCTTGCCTACATTCAACATTATTACCGTGCTGGATGAGAAGAAGGGAAGGAAGGATTGTGGGAGATACAGACTCGTCAGCTGTCTCTATCCTTTTCATGTTACACACAATCCTTGTATGTTTTCATACGGGAAAGGTAGGGGCAAGTAAGTAGGTGTAGGAGGAAGGTGGAATAAATGAGATCCAAATTCTTCCTATTATCTCCCTTGAAAAGGATCTCAAGTGTGAAAGTGTATAGCTTCTGCACATTTATCTTCCCACCTTTTGAGTGGATAAAAACTCTGAGCGGAGGAAAAGTAGTGTTGCTTTTAAAACTTGCATTCGTCTAAAAGAGCGTACATGCTAAAAATCAACTATTTAGATTTAAAGGTACAGGATCCTCGTGGCTTTCATCTCCTCTCGCTACAATTTACCCACATAAACTTATTGAAGAGCAAAATGCATTTGTGGATTGACATTTGAGTTGGAACATCCCACTCCCTCAGCCAGGCAATCTCTAATGTAAAAAATTATCCCTAAAGTTTTATTCCTTTTAGTGTTTACATTTTTTGGGATCTAGAAATGTTTTCCACATCACGCTATTTTTCTCTCTGCTCTCACCAATGGAATGCAGAGCTTACAAAAAGCTGAATTTCCTATAAGTAAGTCAAAATATAAATATTGCTAGAGGTACATTTCTTGGAGAGAAAACTTGCCTTGCGTAAATGATGTAATGATTGTGTGCTAAATGGTTGAGAGAATTTTTAACATGCAAAATTAAATGTTCTTTACCACTGCACTGCACTGGAGAGTGCTAAAGACTCATCTGTGGACCTAAAAATGTGGGGTCTGCAGATTCGGAAAAATATATGTGTGGCTTAAAACTGAAGGGTTGGATGGACATGTGCTATTAGGGGGAATATATTGTTTTTTCATTAGGAAGGATTGTGAATACAAGGTAATAAAAACAGTAACTTCTTTCCCAAAACTGGTAGAAATAA
>JAQFXU010005807.1:0-11111 GCA_034693705.1 Spatulosminthurus flaviceps | reverse complement strand
GCAGTTAGCCGGAGGTGCAGATGTCTCCAATTTACCGGGGCAACTGTCCGGGGTGCCAATTAGCCATGTGGCAGTTGTCCTACGGGGCATTTTACGGGGTGGCAGTTAGCCGGACACGATCAGTGGCAGGCACTGTTTTACAGAAGGGTGGGGCAGGTTGGAAGAAACAAACTCCTTTTTTAAAATTTCGGAGGCAATTCATGCAATTGACTCAGAATACAATTATTTTTGGAATCTCCATTAAATTTTAGATCAGAGAGCACTTTTTGGCAACTAAGATTTCCGAAATGCGTTGAATAGTCAGAGGTCGAACTTAAATGTTTAGTTCAGTTCAAAAGTATCAAAAGACTGAATCGAAATGAATTGAAACTCTTCAGTTGTAATTCAAACGATTCATTTTTGGATCGAATTTTGCCGTATTCTTGGGAGTTAATCCAAATCAAATCAAATTATTCAAAATTCTCTAGCCACATTATTTATTTGTTGTAAATAGCATTGGTATATTTTTAACGTGATTATCAATAGTAACCGTTGATTAGAAAAACATTTTTTTCTCTTGATTTATGTATATTGCCATTCTTTCGCCGTGAATTGGTTTTGTTCAGATTCAGTTCAATTCAAAGTTGTGAATTCCATTGAATCGTTTACGTGAAATGAATTAAAATTGCTAGAATTGAACCAAATCGCTCAGAAATTGAATCAAATTGACAATGTCGAACCAAACTGAATTGGTCCGAGCACTAAAACAAACATCGGATGCCCAGACCAGACCCTAAGGAAAAAAAGGCTTAAGTAAATATAAAGATGATCTCAATTTTGAGAGGACAAATGTACAGGACACAGAGCGCATCCTTGAGTGTAGGCATTCCCGTATCCGACTGGTAGCGGTCCAACTCGTCAATCTCCGCCCAGTCCCCAAAAAAATGATCAGTTTCCGTATCAGCAATATATACCTAGTTGCTGCGATAATGAGAGCATGAGCCAGGAGTAAGGAGAAAAGCATGTCACATTATCCTCACAAGCTTTTTCAATTGCATATATAGCTGCTGCACTAATGAAAGCATGAGCCCGGAGAAAGACGTTTTACCACGTGACCATTTTTTACAACCATGAATTTCTATACCAGTAAATAATTACAATAACCCATGTATATATCGTGAATATCAACGGGTAAGTGATTATTATTGGTAGTTGTAACCTGATTGCGTGAGTATGAACACACGTTGGTTGCTTGAAAGCTTGCAGTTAATAAATACGTATAAATTCTAATAACGGTTATATGTCAGATTAGAACTCTAATAAAAACCACTACATGGCACTAAGTGCCACCTTTATAAAAGCTTGATAAATAGCTCATAGCAACTAAGTGCCACTTCGGTCAAAATAAATCAACTAATGCAATGTATTATGTTGTTTATATTCCGCGTAACATATTAACGCGGAGAAACAAATGAGCAGGAAGGTTTCTATACCAACGAATATATACATACTAGTAAGGAAGCCCATTCCATGGGCGATTTAAAACGATAGGTTGGAGCAAAACGAGTTAGGCTGGAGAATAGTTTTATGGAAAAGGGAGAAAATGTATGTCAGGCAAATCTTGTCAGTATATGCAGAAACCAAGGACTTTGGTCTGAAATAAATGTCAAACTAGAGCGGGCCCAGGATCTTGTATAATATTAATAGAGCAAATATTTTATTGTCGAACAAGTCAAAGGTGGAAGAACTTATTTCTACTACGATTGAGTCAATAATAATAGGAGTGGTCACGGAATAGGAACCTGCTGCGGCATATTGTTTAGCATTGGTTAATAGTAAAAAGACTAAGATTATGAGCTAGTTAGAAATTTCTACACTATTCACTTTTTTGGAACAATTAAATTAATAATAATTTAAACATCATCATTAAAGTAACTAAATCCGTAACTACGGCATAAATGACGATCCAACATTCCTGCCCCCATTTAAACAATGTTTAAATTAGGTAGTTGGGTCAATCGGAAGAGGGCATAATTTTGTAATCGGACGCTTCATGGTACCCTGAGGAGTCTTTATTGTGAATACTCTGGAAAGGCCATCCGTTCCAGGATGGGCTTCAATAATTCGGGCCATTTTCCATTTTAATGGAGGGAAGCGCTCATCCTTGACTAAGATTAAATCTCCTGGTTGTAAGGCCGGGCGTTTGGTTAGCCACTTGGGTCTCTGCTGCCAGTTACTTAAATACTCAAAGCTCCAGCGCTTCCAAAAATGCTGGACCACATGCTGCATAAGTCTCCTTCGGTTCTTCATGGATTCAGGACTTGAAGTTAAAGTCAGATCAGGGATTGCTTTTAAAGCTTCGCCAATTAAAAAATGACCCGAAGTGAGCGCTCCAAAGTCGTTTGGGTCGGATGACAATTGAGTTAGCGGACGTGAGTTGAGGCACGACTCAATCTGGCATACAACCGTTTGCATGTCTTCGTATGTGAAGATACTCGCTCCCAACGAGCGAGCTAAGTGGTATTTTAGAGATTTTATCCCTGCTTCCCAAATACCACCAAAATGGGGACCGGCAGGGGGATTGAAATGCCGAGTAATCTGCTTTTGACTCATGAAATCACCAACAATCGAGATAAATTCGGATGATTTCCAGAGAGCTTTCAATTCTTTGTCAGCGCCTACGAAGTTTCGTGCGCAGTCCGAATACAAGTCGCTGGGAACCCCACATCTCGCTACAAAGCGCTTCAAACAAGCTATGAATGCTGGAGATGATAGGCTGCTAACGACTTCTAGGTGTACCGCTTTGGTCACCATACAAATGAATAGCGCTATGTATCCCTTGTAATTTTTATTACCTCTACTTCTCGACTGCCGAAGTAGAAAAGGTCCCGTATAGTCTATACCAGCTTTCAGAAATGGTCGCTCAGGATTTACCCTAACCCGGGGCAAATCACTTATCATCTGCTGCGCCGCTTCTGCTCGAAATCGGGTACACACTGTGCAACGTTTCAATTGTCGCCTTACTACATCTCACCCGTTAAGAATCCAATACCTTCGTTGTATGGAAGCTAAAACCAATTGAGCACCTCCGTGCAAATTATTGAGATGCTCCTGTACTATCACAAGGGAAGTAAAATAATTATTATTGGGCAACAAAACGAGATTTTTGCGACCATCCGTAATTTTTGCATGACGCAGTATGCCCCCAACTCTCAGTAACCCAGAGTTGTCTAAGAAAGGGTTGAGGTTGCGTAATCGACTATTCACGAGTAGAGGTTTTCCTTCACGACAGCATCTTATTTCTTCCGGAAAGGAGTTCTGTTGAACTTTTTTCACCCAAAATTCCATTGCGGCTATTAATTCGGATGACGATAAGAAGGATTTATTTTTTGGATTCGTTGACGGTTTAATGTTAAAAATAAATCTCTGCACATACGCAGTGACCTTCACTAGCTTTTGCAACGTTGAGAATTTGTGAATCAGAGGCAAATCATGAGTAATGTGATGAGCAGTAATTTCTTTCTGGATTCACAAAGCGCCACCTCTTGGCCAAGCAGTGCTGATAACTCAGGGTTGTTGAAATTATGCGATGGATTCCTCAACCATTCTGGTCCGTGCCACCAGAGGGGGTGATTGATCAACTCGCTGGGCTGAATTCCTCGGCTCGCGCAGTCTGCAGGATTCTCGCAACCTGGTACATGGTGCCTAGAGTCAAAAGGAAGTGACATCTGGATAGTTGCCACTCGGTTAGCTACAAAAGTATCCCATTTCTTGGGATGTTTGGACAGCCAAGCTAAAACTACAGTCAGTAAAATCATGAATGGCTTCGGGTTTCAAATTAAATGATTCAGCTATAACGTTTAACGTTAATTAATTTTGTAAGCATAAGCGCTCCATTGGGTTCGAGTCTAGGTAGTGATATCTGTTTGAGAGGGGCTAATTTGGTTTCAGCTGCAACAAGTCGGACACAATATTCTCCATTTTCAATTTTGGACCTAAGGTAGACTACTGCCCCCATGGCTCTCTCAGAGGCATCACTAAACCCAATAAGTTCAAATTCAGACTTATGATACGGCTTGATGCATCGCTCAAGCCGTATCATTATTCTGAATCGTATCATTATTTATTTTTAATTTCTTAAAATAATAGTCGGTCTTAATAATAGTCTGATTTGTGGTTTTTAATATTTAGCTGCTAGATCTACTTGTCTACGCATTTAAGTTTTAAAATAGGATTTAGTTTTGTGTTGTGACTTGTGACTGTAAAGTTGGTTTTTGGATAAAGGCTTTATAAAAGAAACATATTTCCATGCGACAAAATACGGTGCAAATAATAATAATAAATATCAATTATTTTTTACTTTTATCGATACTGGATTCCTAAATTAAAACCTTATTAATTATGATTTTTTGTTGCATTATGGATGAGTAAAATGATGTTATGTGAAAATGATGTTTAATATTTATGTACCTGAATCCGGAGGAGCGGCGCAATCAATAAAATTCATGCACGATAACCATACAATCATATGGGATATTCTCCAAGTGAGATCCCATGAGCGGACATGGGATCCCACATGTCTAATCATATGGGATCCCGCTAGCCCGCACATAAGATCCCATGAGTTCCCACAAGATACTACGCATCTATTCATACGGGATCCCGTGAGTTCCCACAAGAAAAGTATACGGGATAACGTAAACATTTCTCACACATTTTCCTCATGGTTTAAACTCATGGGATCTCATATGAGGCTAGCGCTCGGGTATGTAAGTTGCGTTATTGAACGTATTTTGATTTTCATTAATTCTCTTATTTTATTCTAGGATGGAATTAACTGCTGATTCAGACAGCGTAGCTGAAAACAATGGCCTTGTTCGCGTCGTAAATGCCTAGGATGGGAATTGGTAATTAGCCCCAGACTTCCGCTAAATCAGGGTTCTGATGCAAATATCAAGGTTCTCTCACATCCGTCTTCAAGCAGAACCATTCCATTGTGCTCACAAGATACATGCATCAATACTATAGTAAAATATGCCATCCTGAATTGAGAGAATAAAGACCCAGCCCAACTACATGCGTTTTTTGACCTTACGTCTTTTTGAAGTTGCTGCGCTAGCACGAGTAAAAAATTAAACTGGAAGCTGAACCATTCAAAGATACGCTTCTTATAATAATAGTAACTTCTTACGAGAATCTATTATCAGGCCTGAAGCTAAAAGCAGCTGATTCTAGGCGAGTGAAGTGTGAAGTTGCGATGTTAACGATACTTGGTCAGTAATAAAGGTACATATGAGTATGAGCAATAGAAATGATATCTACAAAAAAGCTTTGTATGGACAAGCTTCCTAATTTTCAATAATTCCTTGCTTCACGCGGAATCTGTGTGCAAGTGTGAACACGACGGCGGCAGTGCAGTGGCAGTACAAAAGCGATTGGCACATCGCGTCACGAAAGACACTAAGTAATGTGAATGTATTTCTATGTGAACCAACATCAATTTGAAGTTAGCTTCCAAAATGAGGTGCTACTGTGGATTCACCTTAATGATTGAGGTATTGAGTAAGAGGACTGTGTGCACAGCTGATACTGCGATAGCCAGAATGAATCGCTATCCCCGCACCTATGTACATAGAATTCAATCTAAACTGCGGCTTTAACACTAGAATGCCACCTTCTCACAAGTTCTCACCTTCATTCCCAAGGTAAAGCATTCCCAGACTATTTGGAAACATTAGAAGTACTTGCTGTATTGCAACGGCCCAAATTCTAAACGTTTACCTCATTCCCATAAAAAAATTTGACGTTATGTGGGTTTATACTCCGACTCATACCGGAAGGTCTAACAGAGTTGTCAACCATCTTAAGCCTTTATTCAATTCTGTTACAAAGTTTCAATGGTTAACATTATCTATGAGGAAACCTCGCACAAGCTGTCAAAGGTCTGAGCGGTCAGGGGAAAACCCCTTTCCTTGAGCCAAATTACAAACCTCCCCTGGGATTCCAACCCGAGTACGACTCAGACCACCCTCGAAATATGAAAGTTATCATTACAACGACGCCAGCTATCTTCGAAACAGAAGGTAAAATTTTAAAAATCCACTCATCCTACGCGTCCCCTTTAATAATAATTATATACATTTTGTCATCCACGACTTCCTGACATTATCTCCAGATTTAAAATTCAAAAGTGGATCTTCTTCCTTTCAAGGATGCGAATGTTTCGTAAATGGTTCCAGCCCACTAACAAAAGCCAATTAAACCCTTAGTTGTCGAACCACTGCCCATATTTACAATTACAATCGACGAGGCGACAAGCTGACGGCGAATTATTCTTAGACATATCAATTATTATTGTTATCGCTAGATATCAAAAACTTTTGGATAGCAAATTTGCAAAAGGTTGAACAAAGGATGCAAGATTTAATATAAACTTAGAGATTAAACAATTGATTTTGTTCAAGTCTCTCATTGTTGGTGTAGTTTTGAAAGTATTTACTTCTGTCTAATTTATTCCAGTCATTCACAACTCTTGATGTGAAGAAATATTGTCAATGATTGCATTTTAATTTTGGTTTTATAATATGTGGTGGTTTTCTGGCGACTAACATGGTGATGACAAGCCGAGAACGCAGAATAGTATTTCATCACAATAGCCGAGCGGTTGGTTGAACTTTGGAATAATAAGCACCGTTTTGATTAAAATGCTAATAATACAAGTACTGCCCGTTTTGGTTAAAATGCTAACTAATAATACAAGTACTGCCCATTTTGGTTGAAACGCTACCAAATAATATAAATACTGCCAAATTATATTTACACTGCCCAATAATATAAATGCTTCCACATGAGATAAATATACTGCCCAACAATATAACTGGCATGGAGGATACTTCCACCTGTAGTTAAAATGCTACCCGTTTAATTTTATCCCGAAACAATTTGCCCACATTTATTAAAGACTACCACACACTGCTACTACTACAATGACGTCATTTTAGTAAGGTCGAACCATAGTAAACACAGACAACATTCTCACTATTATTGATGAAGTTTCTCCTAAATCTTTTTTTAACCTTCAACTGAAACCTCAGCAATTCTTTACGAACAAGTGTATAGCTATTAAACTACATCTATGTATATAAATGTCAGAAATCGCAACTGTTTTTTCCACACTACGCAGACAGTGACCAACCTGTTACTTCTATTTAAGTACTAAACTCACCATATACACTAGCCATTTAAACCTGAGAAGCTATTTTAACACGTGTCTTGAATAGCTATAAACTTACTCTACCTATAAAGATTATTTTCTTCTTAGATTTCAGAATTTTTAAAAATCTATGTAGCTGCTTCCTACTTCACATTATACTGATTGAAACGTGCTTGTAACTGCACCCGACAGCAATCCCCGAAGTGAGAAAAAATCTTGTGGCTCTCGTAAGCCATGTCCACAAGTGCACAATACTTCCTCTTATCCAACTTTAGTGGACAACGAGAAATAGTCTCTTCAGTCTGTTTACTGCACTCGTCCAATCAACAACAATTACGTCTATCGTCTTAGACGCTAAAGGAACATTTTGGGTGACCCGGCCCCCTTCCGGGATTTCCACTGTAGCTGTATTGTATATCATTGGAATTGGATGAATAAAATATGTAAACAAACTACATATAAATAAATGTATTTATAATAAATATAAGATAATATAGGGGTAGATTTAAAAATGAAATTAAAAGTTGGGGCCTCCCTAAGCCACAAACATTTTATGAAGGAATGTCAAGGGAAAAACGTGTGACTTAAAAAAGGTATTCCGTAACTGTGCTGTGACCTGTGACGTGACTGTGAGGTGAGATAGCAAAGTGCTGCAATGATTTGGCAATGATTACTCTTTACTGTACTAGGAGGAAAACATTGCTATCTAAATTGCTGATGGATTGTTGCTTTTAAAATCCGTCGCATAGTTGTGGGAATCTGAGGGGAGGAGTGCTATTGCCATAGTACTTGTTAATTAAAATATCAACGTATAAAATATCAAGGTAGAAGTAAAGGTGGGCGCATTGCCTATATTTATGCCTAAATTGTAGGCATGTAAGCAAATTTTAGAAATTTTGATGTGTAATGTAGGTAGGCTGCTAATTTTTTCATACTTGTATATGTAGGCTAGGCAGGTAGAAGGCCTTCAAAAATATTTGTAGGCAATATATGTAGGCTGCATATTTTGAACAATTTTTTTAGGTAACATAAGTAGGCTCAAAGTTTTAGCCAAAAATTTGTAAATTATATGTATATTTGTACGAGCATGTAGTTACTCAGAGGTCCAAGTGCATAAATACACCCGAAAATTTCGTCATGTAATTATGCAGCTTGAAACCTTGATTTCGGCATGATACTACATGGGCATGCCACTATTACTACTCTGTTTATTGAACTTTGTGTAGTTATTGGACTTGCTCTAATATTGCTGCCATGTGAACCATTTCATTTCTTTACACTTGATTAAGTATTTCAAAATAAAGTTTTGAAGGCATGATGAACAGCTTTGGCTTACCACAATGTATGCAACCTTCTGCGATAAAAGAATTATTGACAAATTGTAGGAACATCTTTTGGTGTAAGAACTATGAAGGAAAATATGTATATTCTACGGGCTGCAAATTTGCCAATCATTTGTAGGCAAAAATTTATGCATGTAAAGTTTCATTCTATGTAGGTTTTATGTAGGCTTACGATTCTGAAGAAATATATGTAGGCTAAAATGTAGGCTTCAATATATGAAATCATGTATGTAGGCTTATATGTAGGCTTACAATTCTGGAAGTATATTTGTAGGCTAAAATGTAGGCACATTTTAAAATCCAAAATTTATGTAGGATTTGGGCAAGGCCCAACATTTGGGTAGAAGATGAATGGCTTTGAACCGTAAGGAATGAAGTTTTTTTAAGGATGTACTTGCCATGTACCAGGTTCATATTGATGATTAGAAGAACTTGCGACAATGCAATAGTGAAGATTGAAGACGAATATATTTTGAACTTTATACAGTTGAAGCCAAAAGGTGGGGAATGTTATTATTTCAATTAGACGATGAGTGTATTAATTATTTTTGTGGTATTTAAATTAAAAATAGCTGCTATTGATTTAAATATGTGCTTGGTTGCATTGTGTTTGTGTAAGCAGTCAGTTGATAAGGAGTTATTGAAAATATCCTCTGCGACCATAATCGAAGCGTTAATGTATGTACTTATAATGATAGTATTATAAATGATTTAGGTTATTTGTAGATAAAACTGAGTGTAACTAGTTTAGAACTTGATATCATCCCCAGTCCATTAATAATGTTCCATTGTTTGTGATGAGGTGGACCTGAAGATGTGATCCAATGTTCCATGTGATCTAATTGTCAGCACGGACGGATTGTTCATCACACTTGAATTCCCTCGTGGATGTGAGTTTGTGCGTGTCGGTTACAGGGTAATGACTCATGTTAATAATGACGAGGAAGACTTGGAGGAAGAATTTGGAAAAAGTAAACATTATCCGAGAGTGAGGCGGAAATGACATTGAGTTTGTTGTTGATTAGTAGTCAACTTTGGGTTATTTGACTAGTCAGTGGAAAAAAGTTGCTACGAAGAGTTAATTATACCTGACTTTGGAAGAGTTCGGATGAAATAGTTGGATTTTGGAAAATCTTTGCCATATACATAATGAATCACTCTTGGAATAAAACCGTCACAGCTTGTGCTGGGGATCCCTTAACAATTACATGCATTACTTGTGGAATACCTTCGTCCAAAGAATGGGTTCAGATGGTTCGTAGCAGGCGAACAAATTCCTCATATCCATATTTTCCATTTCTACTCCATCTCCAACCTCCACTAGGATCAAGTAATTTCGATTTAGTTGTTGATGATATTTATATTTCCATCGGTTGTAGTGTTGTTTCTTGCAATTTAGTTGATTTGAAATGGTTGGTTTATTTGGATCTCAGTAAAACACGGGGTGACGGGATAAGTCAGTAAAACACGAGATGACGGGACGGGACAAGGCAGTAAAACACGTGATGACGGGACAAGTCAGTAAAGCACGGGATGACGGGACGGGACAAGTCAGTAAAGCACGGGATGACGGGACGGGACAAGTCATTAAAACACGGGATGACGGGACGAGTCAGTAAAAAGCGGGATGACGGGACGTCGGGATGAATTGACGGGATGATGGGACAAGTCAACGCGATGAGTCATGAAAACTCAAGAAACACGTTCAACCAATGATTCCAGCCAATACTTCTAAAGTAAGTTCAATCAGTTATACACACTTATTTTACCAAAAGCCTTTCAACAAAGAAAATGTGAATAAAATTTGAATCTTTACAAGAAATAAGACATATTTATTCAAAAGTCAAGTTAACCAAAACTGAATTAATCAATAATTTCTCACCCAAACACATATTAACCAAAAATAATTCATCCATTAAATAAATAAAATATTAGTTCAACAAAAAATTTGTACTATTTCCTTAAGGCGATTTTGAAGCAGTTTGTTCGATACGAGTGATTTTTGTATAATTATATACTTTACATAAACATAAGCGTATCGTAACCAACGTTAATTTTCAAAATTATTTTTTATGAAGTTTTTGCATTTTTTCTGGTTGAAATAATACAAAGTTTTTTTGTTGAATCATTTTCTTGGTTAATTTTATATTCAGATGAAACATTATTGGTTACTTTAGTTTTCGTTAACTTTGGTTTCGAGTTTCGAATCGAAAAAACTCTGGTTGAGCCTATTTTGGCTATAATTTCCTTGTTGAATGGCTTTTGGTTAAATGAGTATCTGATTGATCTTACTTTGGAAGTTTTTGTTGAACGCGTTTCTGGGGGAGTTGTCCAAGACTCATCCCGTTGACTTATCCCGTCATCCCGTCAACTCATCCCGACGTCCCTTCATGCCGCGTTTCACTGACTCGTCCCGTCAACCCGCGTTTTACTGACTTATCCCGTCATCCCTTGTTTGACTGACTTGTCCCGTCCCGTCATCCCTTGTTTGACTGACTTGTCCCGTCCCGTCATCCCTTGTTTTACTGACTTGTAGTCCCGTCCCGTCATCCCTTGTTTTACTGACTTGTAGTCCC
>JAQFXU010005806.1:0-11112 GCA_034693705.1 Spatulosminthurus flaviceps | reverse complement strand
TTATCTGGGTAGGTCGAATCCATGCCATTCCCTGGCCGAGGCCAGGTACTTCACCACTGGGCTGAACTGACTGTTCTAATCATACTAATTATACAAGTGATTATATGCAATTCTATGAGAACCACGAATTTCTGAGATAATAACTAATAAATAACATAATATACTAGATAATACATAATAGCCCTTTCCCTGTCTTATTTAAGATTTTAATAATCCAAATATTTTTAGTAAGAGCACGTAGTACGTTATCAAGTTAAGATCCACAATATTTTTCAAACGAAACGATTCTATATGTTTTGAAAAATACCCGAAGTTTGGTAAAACGAAGTAATGAATTTTACCCTTCCAGTTCTTTTTCTTACAAATATACAAATAAAGGATGGCACTACGGTTAGCAAGCAAATTGTGTCGTAACCGTTGACAATTCCTTGATTGATGTTGACAATTTCGCCTAAGTACATACCTATTTCCATGCACGTGTGATAATTTTCATTATTATACAAAAAGTTTAATGTCCACAAAAACTACATTATTTTTGCAGCTGCTCCACTTAGCTAGGCTAAATAGGTTTGTTTATGAAACAATCGATTTTGGCTTTCCTAATGATAGTTTAAGCCAAAATAAATACAGAAAATAACTGAGTAATGAGCCTCATCTACCATACCATTATAAGTACGACCAATGTTGGTTCCCGCATGTATTACACGTTAAGTTAGATACTAGCTGGAGTTACAGAACTTACAGTGATAATGTAATCCATCTCCAATGATTCTTGGGACGTTCAAACTGTCATGGGGCCAATCCCTCTGTATACTTTTCCATATCCCATAGTTTTATTCACATTATTTTCCATACGCATAATAAGTTCAGTTACTGGCATTAGATAGTAGTCAGCTAGGCACATTAAACGCTCACGTACTTTTGAAAAAAAAATGTTGCATAAACCGATGCTACCGAGGTCAATAGTATACATTTACTTACATGATTAAGGGTGCCTATCAATTATTACGTATTTACATAACGACATTGTGTAATTTGTGTATGTCCTTTTTTGATTACGTGTCTTCCGTTTTATAAATACTTACGTGTAATGCACGGTTGAGTACGAGAAGTTCTGACAGTGCATAAACATTCATCCATACGTCAACTGTATAATAAGAACCGATGGTGGGTTTCCTTGTAATATTATATCGTTTAAAAAATTAATATGATAATTCAAACGTACTTGTTACGTAACATGAAGAATGCATAACAATTTCATTAGCTGGAAATGAATTCTTAATCTTCGGTGGAAGCCCTGCATTCCATTTACAGATTGGTGATAGACAATATAGTAAAATAAAGTCACTTTATACGTATTTACAATCAGTAAATCCATGAAAGTACAAGTAAGAAGGGAAACTGATGATGATTTATGTTGGGTAATCTCCGTTGAATTGCCGAGGTTACCAATCAATGGAGACGCTGCTGTGCCATTAATTTTGCTACATTTCAGTAAAAACTTCAGTAGCAGTACCGTTGCTCTTCAACACGACACGTTATGATAAAAGTCATTATAGCTCTCGCATTCATTATTAAATCTTAAATATGTACCCCATAATCCTGATTAAGTATTCCGTTTTTAAACAATTCTGTCAAATTTAATGAGAAGGGTTCTGTGTAATATGTAACCTGGACGAGCTGTATAAGAATCGTAAAGGTACTTATCTAGCATTAATGGTTTCTTTAGTTTAGTTAAGACGAAATCCTTCACAATTGATTCGGTTCCCAGAGTTTAGGTTATGTAATCGTAATCCTCCTCCCCCAAAACTGATCAAGTTCTTGAAGTTTGAACCTCTTTCGCAAAGCCTTCAACATCATGATATGCAAGAAATGAAAGGTTTTAAAGTGTGATGGCGCTAGGATGAGTTGAAAGAGTTAAAGAGATAAGACCTTGATTTCACTAGTGGACTTAGCCATGGTTAAATTAACCACTGGCTAGTTTAACCATCATTCTGGTGTGAAATCGGAAGCTAACCATGGCTAAAGTAGCCATTATGATTAAAATTTAACTATGGTTAAGTTCGATGGTTAAACTAACCATCATGCTATCGCCCATATAAGATAATTATCGGCTAGCGGGAACCCAGCAGGTTCCAGAGACGGGCTAATTATTATTAACCCGCTTCCCCGCTTACATGCCTATAAATTCCTTAACTATGGTTAAAATTCGTGTGAAATCGGAATAAACATGGTTAACTTAACCATCTCTTGCGCCCCGACAGCTGCAGTGAAATCTCTCGATTTTGGATGGTTAAACTAACTATAGTTAATTTAACCATGGCTAAGTCCACTAGTGAAATCAAGGTCTAAGAAAGGCTAAAGGCGGGTTAGGAACAAGAAAATGAATTTGAGAGTAATTAGCAAAAGATTAGAATAAACCATCTTGAGATACTATTTTTTAAAATTTTATAGAAATAAAATTACTTTACTAAAGCAAACTTGTGCAATCAATCTATTGCACCAAAAAATTGAACAACGTCCCTAGGAGTAGTTAGTTCAAATCGTTCTGTTGATAGTAAACATTTGAGGAACACTTCGTGTCGCAAAAATTGGACTGTATGACTCTGTGACACGAATACGAATGCGATGGGTGTGAAAATTACCCTTCTCACAAGTCTTAAATCGCGAAGTAATCATATTGTGTTGATCTGAATGGTAAATAGACAAGTCAATAAATTGTTTTTTTGTTTCTGTTTTCATTTTTTTTGTCAAGTATATAAAAGTTTAAACAACAGCCGGATGCAGAAAGTCACCAAGTTATACATTTACATAATGATGACTCAAATCATGTACAGATGGGCACAAAACAGTTTGTTGATTCAACTTATATGATGAAATCAATTGTACCTAAAAGTTTTCCCAACTGCAAAGTAATCCCAGCTGTTTAATACAAGAGTTGAAATGCTAGGAAATGAAAAAAAACGTGTCTCGGGTAAAGTCATCCCAGAGAATTTTCACAGCATTGAATATATATACGTACTTAGTGAGAGAACTGAGTAAAAATCTACGAGTATTTATTTACAATTGAGACGGAGGTACTCGTACTTACTACTTGTATAAATAAAAATTTGGACGAAATGGAACGAAAGTAGCAAAGCTTTTGTGGAGGGGTTTAAAAAGCACTCTATATTTTGCAGAGTCAGAGCATTTTAGTTACGAGATTTACCATCAAAATAAGCGAACATGAGGGGAGCTTCCAGTTGATGTTATTGATTCCAGACACAGTGAGTACATCTATGTGTAAATACCAATAAATTCGTAACAGTAAAGTAAGGGTACGTAACCTAACCTAAATTGCAAATGATTTTATATGTTACGTCGAACATTCTGTTACTCACGTGTACTCTGGAGTAGCTCACATGGGAAGCATTATGAAGGTAACGTACCAGGACGTTCCATAAGCGAAAGGGGAAACACAAGCTGAGTATGAGCCAGCAGACATACGTACATTTCACTGGTTTCACCTCGTTTGCCCAAACAGATAAATACCCACCTCAGTAACGTATAGCGAGGTGTAATGATGGAAAAAAGTCTGTGTAGACTTGTGTCAAATAAAATCAGGCAAACCCAAGTCCACAATGTTTAAAGAATAGCCAGCATTTGCAATTTACCAATGATCGAACATATATTACTGAATAAGAGAATTCCTCTCATAGTACCTCACATTTAATTCATTTAATTTATTCCGGTGAAAGCTACTTACTCATTTTTGTTCATTCTATTCATCTTCTCTCATGGAGTTCCCATATGAACATCCAATCTTGTAACTAAAGTATAAATGCTGCCGCAAAGTAAGTACATATATTTTATGTAAGCAAGAAATGAGGGTTTGCGCAGTGTTTCCAAACCTTATGAAATCCCTTCTCTCATTCAAGGGTAATACATCACTCTTTGGTCCGGGAAAGCAGGCCAGGCCATGTGACGCTCGTGTTCTTTATTATAGCAGGGTAGCTCAAGGTGAAAGTATTCATTGTAAATGAACTATATATGTACAGAAAACGTGAATATGGGTATAGCTCAAACATGAAACACGGATTTAGCCGGTTTATTATATATTCCCTTATGCCCGCTACAAAGTATCTACATACACTATATCAGTCCCAATCTTTAAAAAATATATTACATGCAAACCGAAATAGAAAGCCAAGTTGTAACTGGGAAGCTGCCAAATATTTCTTTCACTATGAGCCATCTGTTTTGGTTCATAATGGCAAGCATTTCTATATTCCAAGTTATAACCTAGTAACCACTTTTATCTACATAAAAAATTTAAAATTATAAAAAATATTAAATAACATGAAATTATTAACAGATGTAATGATGGAACACGTCATTTACAGCAAGAGTTATTGATCCAATGAAAAGTAGTAATAATTAGAAGTAAATATGAATATTCAGGAGAAACCTGACGTAATTATGTATTGGATTATTGCAGCTGATGATGTCAAGTTGTAGGTACATGAGCTTTGTACAATAACAAAATTTATAAAAAACAGTGAGCCCATCTAATGAGCCCATCCAGATATAGAATGGAATTCGAAAGCCTATTTTTACTGACATGTTAACCAACAAACTTATAGAAATAGAAATATACATAATAAAGTGATACATAGATAGAAATTTTCTGTTTTTGAACCCTAAAAGTAGAGGTAGAAAAAAACACCATTTATAAAAATTTTAAGATTATAAATAAAACAGGTTGCAGACGTAATTAGGATGTTTGCTTCATGTATAATTGTATAAATGTTAACAGCAGACAAAATGAAATCTACATTTGCTCAATGTTCCTGCCATTACGAACTTATTCACAAACTTGTGAGTTTAATATGGATTTTAACCATTTGATCCGATGAGTCTATATACTTATGAATGCTTAATAATTCTATACTATGGAAACTATGGATTTTCAAGTTGAGAACTTGGCAAAGTCACGAGCTTTTATGAAGATAGGATTCTATTCGAGATGCAAAGTACGAGGAAGTTTCCAGTGTCATTACTGTTCTGTTGTGATCCGACTATGTATTGTATGTGTTCCATGGAAATGTTTTGAATCTTTTAGCTTTTATTGACGTTGAGGTATTCTTTACCATTGCTTTATCTGGAGTTACAAATACACGTTAGGTAGTGTACGTATTATTCATCCCCTACCGTTTACAGTTTGTTTGTTTGGCTATATTCCAGTCATCAAGTTGAAGGATGTGGATGTTGTGCTCTAATGAAAGGTTTTATAATGCGAATGCAAAACCTGCTCATTCATTCGCTGGTAAACATGCTGGTGTATATGTTTTTAAATTATGTAATAGAGTTATTTCGAGGGTAGAAGTTGGGAATTTCCATGATGGATTTTGGGTATCCGTATATAAGTACATAGTATCCTAAATACGTATCAAGGGCCTTAACAAACTGCCCTTATCATGTAGATTATTAGTAGAGAATTAAAAGTAACATGTATTTACTATAAACAAGAACAACGTGTGAATTTAAACTTGCTTAGACTCCAAGCTATAGCATAGCTCCAACTATAGCGAATAACCCACTGACGTAATGTTATGTAAAATTGTGAAACGCAGAGAGAAACGTGAGTCGTTCCTCTCCTTCCAAGCCTCAGGGTGTATTGTTTATTCGTGGCATATAAACACATGAATAGAAATGCCTTCCAGGAAAACTCACGTTGCAAAGGCACATGTTTGGTTTCTTATGAAACCCAGGCAAGTAGGTATTCCTGGAGCGGTCGACATTGCCATACTTTCCCCTTATTTTCAAGAAGAAAATCTCTTCCAATGTAATCTTTTACATACAGTCATGGCTCTAATTTGGTATTACCGGAAAACTCCAACAGTCTTTTAGAATAAAGGTTCCAATGCATCTAAACAAATTAATTAATTGAGCAGCCAGACCTAGACTATTGTAAATAAAATGGGAAAATTATTTAAATGCGATCATTATTGATACAGGTGTCTGATTACCTCATTGACAGTTGTGAATTTCAAACAAACACAATGTTCTAATTATGTAGGAAATATAAAATTTTTGCAAATTTTACTTTGGCGAAATTGTGATTTTGCTCAACTGCTGTAAGTAAACACGTCCATGCCGAAATAACGTGGGAAACATGGAAGAGAGGTCGTAACTTCAAAAATATTTAATAGTTTTCAGCCTCGTGGCATTTTTTCTTCCTTCGCTTCAAGAGAAAATCCCATTGTTTTTCTACTGAACATTTGCGCTGAAGGGAGAATAATATTGCAAGTAGGATTTCATAAAGTCGGCTATCACTCGGGTCATGTGTACTTTTTTGCATGAGGAAACGTGATGTAAGGTTGGGATACGCCGTAAAGTTCAAAGCAGCATATGTGCGCTTATATACATCTACCTATACCTAGTGGATGAGTGAACGCCTTTGCAAGCTCATGCACTAGTACATATCGTGAATAGTTAATGACGCAAATGAAATGAGACTAACAGGGAATCACAATCACGTTCCTTCGAGGAAATAGTGAAAACAAAACTGTTGGTGTGTGTACTTACATATTTACAGAGGAAGAGGTACAGCTACTCAAACTGCCTAAGTTAATGGTGCCTATATACTAATATGTAGGAAAGGTAGATGTAAATTAAAATATTGCACTTATCTACATAAATACATGCATTCAAAAATACACCCACTCTATCCCTTTATTCATTAATGAATTTTTGTTTGGAAAAATGATGAAAAAACTAGGGATGATTTTTGCTCACAATCAAATGTCTGGAATAATTTACATAAGCTGCCAGTATAGTAGTGCGAATGGGGGCTTCATCTATAGCTCAGCTTTTCTCCATTTCAATATAAGAGGTTGGATACCGTCGGCTAAATTGCAAAAGGGCCTATAATTTTCGCAACGTTATGAGAAAAACAAAATTATAGCCCCTTTTGCACTTTAGCCGACGATATATTCTTAATTTGATTTTGATACAAATCGTTGAAAGGTCTATAGCTGTGGTAATAATACGTTAAGATGGTGTGAGAGTGAAGAACAAGCATGGCAAAAATAATTATTATTACTATTATTTGCAGTTTGCAGAATACCTCCGCCTGTGGTAATAATGAGAGCTTATATACATACCAAGGTTTAACAAAAATGATTCTTTAGTTATTTAACAAAAGCTTCAACCTGCGACCTTTCCTTTACGTAAAACCTTGTTGTATCTAGGGAACCCAGCTGATAACAGGTGTGGATATTTTAGCAATGTTGTGGTTCTAATTCTACAATAATTATTTTACATGCAAAGCACGCGGCAGTACACATGAATTGTTATAGAGCAGGATTTCCATAGTCAATAGCTCCCAGTTTGCTGGACTGAGATTAAACTAGGCAGACACATGTAGTGGCAAGTGACTATATGTTAGACACTATTAAGCATATCTATATATACTTGCATTAGTCCAATGCCCCTTGAGTTGAATGTATACAAACGTTCAGCCGAATTCAATTTTATTTATCTTTTCTCTGGAGAAAATTGCTATTTTGCCATGCAACCTTTTTATGCTTTAGTTTAGCGTATAACTTTACTTTTACTTTACCAACAAATTAATTGCAATGTGGAAATTATTATGTCGCTTGTACTTGAAACTTTAACCCTTTCGAGGATTTTTCTTTGATTGTGCAATACTCGTATTTAATTCCATTTCATTTCCTTTTATCCAGTTTGGCGTGATGGTGATTGGTGATGGTACAAAGTATGAAACTTCCTATTTGCAGAGGGAAAGACTAAAGATATGACAAATGTATAGGGAGTGAGATTATTAGTGGGAAATGGGAAGCTGTTATGAGCGCTGCTCCATTCTAACTTTTTTAATAATTTTACGTAACTATTATTTGCTTACGCTTTCATATGCAAATGTGTCAAATCCAAAGCAACACTTTGTTCTGTCCATTGAAAGTTTACAGATAAGATTCTTGTTTCATAACATACAATTAACGCAGTATATTTTTTTTAAATCGTCACCCTTTTTCCAATATACCGTAAAGTTACTTTGATATGAATATAAAAAAGCAATGAATTATATAGCTTCCAGCTGGATTTCATGCCAACAACAGGCCTTTTACTGTGGTAAACATTCATTTGATTTTTTTTTCTCGTTTCAATTTATGGCATGAAAACGAGTCATTTTTATCGCCGGGAATAATATTATTCTTTCCGATAGACACAGAGAAAAATAGCGAAAATAGCTGTTTTCCTAGAGAGAAACTTCCAGTTGAATGTGATAACAATGACTAACTGGTTCGTAGATCTACTTCAGATCAGATTAAGTATAAGTAACTTACTTACAGTTTGTATAAACGTGGACTACTGGTTTCGTAATGTGCACCAATGCACGGGTAATGGATAAAAGGATAAAACCCTACGCCAAACTTCTGCTCTGCCTCAGGCCTCGGCACGTATTACATCTGTACATCTACAAATTAGATATATTTAACATAATACGAGTATGTACTTACTAAAAGTACTTACTTCGGTACAGAGAATTACCCACATTTTCCCTTCAATCTGTATCACAATAAATCTAGTGGATATATGTATTCTGTGTGGTTACACGAACTCAGGACTCAGGCTCACCTTCACCTTATGCCTTATAAATCTCCCAGTGAATTTAGATGGTCGCCGTAGATTGTAGATACTATACTATGTGTGTACTATAATAATTCAGAAAATAGTGCTGCAAAATTTACATGATGATTTTACTAAATAAATGCAAATTTTAAGTAACAAGACAACATCACGTTCCGATAACATTGAAGCACATACCTATATTTCTAATTATTATTGTTGGGAAATACAGATTTATGTAGGTACCTATACTTACCTCCCTCCTTCGCAGACGATGGCAGACTGACTGAGTAAAGATAAACTACAAACCCTCCAAGGCATCATCGATTTTGACTCTCGTGTATGTACAATATTTCATGTGACAGTACTGTGTAACTGCGTGGAGAAAATATGGAAAACAAGCGAAATATTGTTTGAAAAACTCACATAAGTAACGACTAGTTTTTCCTACGTTTGTTAAAAAAAAAGACGCGAATAAAAGCACGGACAGTTGCTAAAATATGGCAATAATATGCATATAGGAGTAATAAAAAATAGTTTTCATGCGTAATTTTGCTAAACTGAAGCATGAAAGATTTTATAATAAGCGAGCATATACATAATTATGTATATAAAATAGAGTAATAAAAATAGTTAGTTATACTACACTACACCCATACAGTCATGATACATGCTGACGTATATGAACAACAGCTCTCGTGCAGGCCATGTAATCCTATAAGGCTGTTGATATAAGTAATGATATACTTCACCCCATCAGTTCCAGAACTAATGTACGAGCAACGTGCACGTTACGTAAAGTAGGTAGTTGTTGTTTCATAACAGACGGTGTCATGTGTATTGCAGGGTGACTGAAATTATTTTCAATACAAGTTTGATTCTGCAGTGCTGTAACTACTTATAAATGCTTACTTCTATTTGCGCTTATCACAACTTTTCTCTTGAACAAGTTTCGTGATCGTATCACATCTTCTCCTCTATTTTCTAGTTAACTATAACCCTTCTCCCCTCCCTAAACAACTAAAAAAGTTCTTCCCTAAAAGATTTTTATGTGCAGAAGTTCTGCATAACTTTAGCAAATGTTTTTTTGCCACTATAGAACATGCAATGCAAAATTTTAAGATTATAAGGTACGCATCAAGTCATTCATTACGCATGCAACTAATTTTTTCTCTTTATTTTCCTGGCCTGCACTAAGAAAACAAGCAGTATTATGACTCACGAATCATATCATGCTCAAAGTTTATATAACGAAAATATAGCTACGTCAACTTCATATCATTTAGAGTACGACGACTGTCAACTGACGAACTGACTCTAAAAGAAAAATGGCAAATTGAATAATAATGATTATAAAATGTGCAATAATCTTAAACATGCCATTGTGTTTATTGCATACCATTTTAGTCAAATAAATAACAACACACTGCTTTAGAATTACATCCTTGTATGTTCAAGGAAAGTTGCAAAAATGCTTTAATAAGGCGCATAATTGGGCGTATACTGTCTGCCTTCCATAAGTTACTGGAACCACTATTAACATATTTTTATTGTATTTTTTTTACCAAAGAGTGACGTAAAAACCTATACAACAAACAAAATCTTTGTATCTCCTTCCAATTCATGGGTGACATTCATGATATTTTACCAATATGGTATTTCAGGTTGTAGATATACGTAAATGTATTGATGCTATGTTGTTGTTTACAATTTTTATTACCAAGCTTAATTACAAGATGTATGAGATGAATTAGCGCGAATTTCTATTCCTACTATTTGAGTTCATCAACAGCGAAAGGGAATAAAATTCTGAGAGTGGATCAAAATCAGGTAGGTTAGTTTTTTCCATTGAAACTCAACTTGAATTCTTGTAGAGAGGACATATTTTCACAAACTCATTCTTTGTATGTACATAACAAAAAAGCTTTTAAATTTACAAGGGCCTTTTGGCTGATTTTGTACAACAACGCAACGCAATTTCTAATGAAACTGGGAACTCTTAGTATTGAGCATTCATTCCATTCGTCATTTGACATTACCATCTACGGATAGAAATTCCATTTACCTGTGAATAAATTGTAAATGAACAGAAATATAACGTTTGTAAAGTCTTGCTTGGAAATCCTTTGTTATGTGTAATATAAAAATAACGTGTGAACAAATAATTATTATTATTGTTGTCACCATGTTAGCTTTCCGTCATTCCACATGATTACATGTCAGAATTTAACTTCAAGATTATTTCTGTTAGCGATTTTTGAAATCGTTATATCACAATCAATAACATTAATCGAATTGAGTACAGCAGTAGTTGGAAATAGTTACATGATTTTTATGCAGGAGTAGATATGGAAGCAAGAACCTTCGGTTCGGTAAAAAGCCGGGAAAAGTATGAGGAATGAGGATAAAGCTGCCAGACATACTCTTTTTAGGAGTATCATACTTATTTTCAGGCCTGGATACTTATTAAATTTTAGGATA
>JAQFXU010005805.1:0-11113 GCA_034693705.1 Spatulosminthurus flaviceps | reverse complement strand
AATAGCAGTTTTTTGCGGTTCCCGTAAAATTTACAAAAGTGGACTTATTCCAGTTTGATTCTAAAGTTCTCATATATAAATATTAGTAAATCAACAGGGGACCGAGCTATGCCGCTGCCCCTACAAACCGATTACTGCTTACAAACAAACTTAACCCACTGGAAAGTTATTTAAATAATGGCAAAAATATTGAAATAATATTTAGTAACCCACTCCGGGAGGCTGCAACGACACAACCATGCAAGCCGCATCCGAGGAATTGATTTTAATCACTGCTAGGTCCTCAGAATTTTCAGGGAATTCAAAAAAGTAGAAATCCGATGTCAATGCAGGCAATTTTATTTCAACAGAGCTATTGGACCTAGTTCAATAGTAAAAGAAAACCAACTTCAGTATAATAAAATTATGAGCTATCCCCATTTAGAAACTTAGCCATACCAGTGCAAAATATCAATGTTTCTTTACCTTAATGCATAATCTGGCGTGGTAATAACTTCCAGCACAAATGTAAGATTTTCAATACTTCGCGTTGCGACAATCACTTGAATGTTTTTATCCTCCGAAGAATTCTTCGTTGCTTCAAAGCACAGAACCCTTTCCATCTTATTTAAGCTATTAAATGACAATCAGTAAATTAATACTTTTGTTTCAGGAATACATTGGAAATGTAATCACCATTATGTTACTATGCACTGTGCCGCATTTTAACCCCATTGGCGAAACTAGGGCCGCGTATCAGCTTGTAAAGCATAGCGGGTTAAACAGCTGGAAATGTTATTAATTTTAGCCTATTAGAACTTAGAACAGTACTAAAATTATATTTGAGTCGATTTTCAGCTATGCCCTATAATAATCTATATAATATTTTCTACAAAAATCTATTATTAGATATTTTTCAGATGTACAGGATTTTTGGTGCTTTTGTTTCAAAAGAACTTACCCGTTGTTTAAGATTAAGAATTTGACATCGCGCCCTCTCGCTTTCAGCACAGTAGTGCCAAGGAGGTGCAATTTTGTGAAAAGATGTGGTTTATAGCATGATAATGGAAAAATCGATTTTGGGTTGCATTTTGCATCACTTCCGGTTTTTTTCTTAAAATGCGACACAGTTCTATATATGTACATATATCTTACAGGACCAACCTTAACATTTTTCCTTTATTATTATCATTGCTGACCACCATCGGGAGTTTCCAGGAACTCACAGAGCTTTGCTGTCTCACAGTAAAAAATACTGGACTCTTTTCTGTCGCATTTTCATAAATTGTACCAACGTCAGTCCTAACTTTCACTTTCATATTCTAAAAAAAATTAAACACGTAAGATTATTTTATATAGTTGTAAGCACTCGAAATAAAATCATTGATTTCTGATGCTATACCTCATAGTAAGGGATCTCCGTGAAATTGAAGTTAAACACCAGTTCTTTTTCAAAATTTACAATTCCTTTGTTCATCTTCCCTAAAAATCCTTGAATTTCCTTACGAATAGAATTTCCCTTGGAAGTGAAGATTGAGAAGCAACTTAATATTATTACAACTTTTAGAATCTCCATTTTGCTGGAAATTCTTTTTACTGTATACACAACGTCGACGAATCTTCAAGACTGGTTAAATAATTACAAAAGTTCAGCCATAAAGAATGGAACGGACGGGCTAAAAAGTGCCTCGTACAAAAAGCACTTATTTCTGTGAGTGCACGCAAAAGAGACAAAAATTACACAAATAAATAACTCGCAAATTGCCCGAAAACAGGAAGTGAGTGAAATTATCAATCAACTAAGAGATCATGCGTTTTACAGTAAAATCAAATTTTTAGATAGATTAAGGGATTGTAAAATAATATTAAGTGAGTGAAAGTGGCAAAATGTATGTACATAACCACCTATTTTTTTGTAAGCCCAACGTCGACGAATCTGTAAGACTGGTTACAATTATTACAATTTGTTTCCATTCGTATGGATGAAACCAGTATGGACACATTCTTAAGTATCTACAATTCCACAAATTAAGGGCTGCTTAGTCATTGTAGTATATTTAAACCATAAAACTTTAATTTTTGAGAACTAATAAAGATAAAAACCATGTAGCACAGTTTCAAGGAAGTCTCTTTTAATAATTGATTCCCAATCCCAAATATATTAAAGTGTCCATGAAATGTACACACAAGAATTAACAGCTTTTAAATTAATTAAACAACCTAACAGGAAAAACAATTCCGATTTGGGAGATTCAGTCGGAGTATATAATGTAACATGGATGGACTGATTTTTAAAAAGTTATTAAATTTTTATGGTAACGCACCAAACACAAAAACTTAGCCGTGTGACTAGTTTACTATAACCGTTGTTTTCCACATGCATGCCACCATTGAAAGAAAAATATCATTCCTATATTCCGTCTTCATAAAAACCCCAATGAATCATTATTTGTTGAGTAAAGAGGAATTAGTCTGTACACGATTAACTTTTATAACGGAAAAATTGTTGGGAGTATATTGCTACAAATACCTGATTTCTTGGTAAACCGACTTGGTTGTTTAAGCAGATTGGCTAGTGAGCTTAAACTGAGTGAGTCATGCGGTTATGAGGTTTGCGTCTGAAATTGTTTAAAGAAAAATTTTTTTATCATTGCAAATTATTCCATTTCAACTGTACAAAGACATGTAAACCCAAAACTTGCCACAGCATCACATAATAATCATTGGCAGAAAATATTCCTGCGAACAACCCTTTGTAAATATTTATTCAACTTTAGGACGAACTTATGCACTTTCCGACAAATCGGAACTTGCGATGACAATGTATTCTGCAAAGAGATAAAAATATGATAATAATTTATTATCAGTACTTACAATGTTTGATAGCTAAACCCATAAAATAAACTCCCACAAAACAAGCTAGAGCTAGTATTTAAGCCGATATTTAATTTTCCTTTTATTCTTTCCTGAGAATCAACAAACCAGAGAATTTCTCGGGTATTTATTCGTATTAAAAGACACTGCAATGAGGAAAATATTCTGGTTGACATATATTACAATAATTCTTGGTACCCACGGAACTATAGTTGCTGTGGCAGACACGTTAAAATTTACTCAAATTGTAAGTTCCTCATTTGCTCACCCGTACATGTTCTATATAATGACCAAACCGAAATCGTATAAATTGAAGAATAATAATAATTATGATCAGATTTTCAGACACGGAGAGCGAACTGCGGATACAGCCTACGGAATATACAAGGAAAATTTTTCCGTGTTTTGGCCGGAAGGTCATGCACAACTAACGGATGTATGATTTCTTTCATTTAATAAAATTCTCTGATTTAAATATTATTACAATGAATCACTGTGTATTTTAATAGAAAATAATTATTTTAACATCAGAATATTAATGATTCAAAATTTTACACCAAGGTCGGGAAAAGGCAAGCGTATGAGCTGGGCAGATTTATTAGAAAGCGATACGATGGGTTCCTCAGCGATTCTTACAATTCTCAAGAGATGAGCGTCTGGAGCTCTGCAAAAGATCGGACTATCACAAGCTCTTTAATGTGCATGTCTGGAATTTATAAGACGGAAAAATTATCCGGGAGGAGGAATGAAGCTTTCTACGAACCCATACCGATAAGAACGATCCCAGAGGAGATGGACATGGTTAGTTAAAGAAATAAAATAAAAATGGCGCAATTATTAGTGGATTGACATGGAATAAATACAATTTCACTTTTCCAGTTTTTAAGCTTGGAAGGAACTTGTCCTCGACGAGATGAATTAGCTGATAGCTTAAGACTGGAATACTTCCAAGAATTTTGTAGATCTAATCCGAAAATATTTGAATATTTTTACAATAACACGAGGGAAGAATTTTTGAAAGACCCTCTAGCGGATGTCACTACCTCTCCAAAATTGTGGTTCCCCTTGTTAGATACTGTTCTGCTTTTGGTATGTATGTTAAATTGAATGTAAAATGTAGATATGATGAGAAATGAGAATGATTAACATTTGAGAAATATAATGGTTGATTACAGATTGATTCCAACAGAGTGGTGGAAGAGTGGATGCGTTCGGATTATATGGAGGAAATTCTACCAAAACTTAGAGCTTATCAGTATTATGTTTTCGAACATCGGATTACGACAGCTGAAAGCCGACGGCTACTTGGAGGATCACTGGTGGATTTAATTACACAGAATTTTCGGTCATTCAGTAGTGGATTGATTGAGAATAAGGTATTAGCGTACGGAGGTCATGATAAATCTATTTTGATTTACATGCTATCTCTAGGAATTTATGATGTTCATTTGGAAAGAGTGCCTCCATTTGCAAGTGCACTTTTCCTTGAGCTCCATCAGAATTCAACTGGCGCAGATGAGCCGAGGATTGAGGTGAGTGAATCCAGGGGATTTATGTGTAAAGGTGGTTTCGCATAGCCCAAATTAGTCGCAGTCGCTGAGCGACTTCATCTCAAAATCCCTGTCGCATTTATCATTCACTCTCGAAACTGGCTAAAAATGGAGAGTTAATGCGAATTTAAAGTAATTTTCTTCAAAAATTTTCTTTCCGACTTGTCATGGACGCGGCTGTATTTGTTTTTAAAAGTCCCGTCGCTGAGCGAATCGCTGAGAAAAACCCTATGCGAAACCAGCTTAAGGTATATGTGTTTGCATAAAAATTGCTTTATTAATTAAATTTTTTCAATCAATTGGAAATCTAGTGTCACGAATTAATATTTAATTTGTAGTTTTGGTACCGGAACGAGACACAGAAGGAACCGTACCATTTGATCTCATCTACATGTGGTAGTCCCTGCACTTTGCGGTCACTTGTACGGATTACATCTGAATATGCCAACATAAATTATGAGGAGGAGTGTCAATTAAAAGCTATTTAACCGCAGTAGACTCGTAGCACTCCTTGCTTATGGTGCGACCCGCGCTGGTTGTTTAACTCGGTTATGTCAATATGGCATTACACATGTTTTTGCATTCCTATTGTAATGACGTAATAGCCTTGTCGAAATATCGTGGGCATATGAATTGTAGACATGTTATTCATCTGCTTCATTCATTGTCAGCGCGATTACTTTCGGATTTTGTTTTTGTACTATTAGGGTTTAAAATATTCGGATAGGATGACGAATGACATGCGGTTACTCGTTTCTGTGTTAAGTAACAGGATATCTCCTTAAATTTAGGAGGGCTTTTGATCCCTTTGCGAATGCATTGGAGACCATAAAGTCAAATATTCAACAAGTTAATGCTAAAAAGCAGCACGAAGATGCGCACATCAAAATAAGAATACTTAATTTTTACGAAGATGTGTTTTTTTCTGGCAAATTTTATAACTTTCAACTTGCTTGAAAATTCGCTTCCTTAATAAAGAATCTAGGTATGTGTTTGCTCACCCCTTCAAAACAAAGATTTCTGGATAACTGCCGATCCCTTGGCAAGATTTCACAAATCAAGGGCTTAAAGTCAATACGAGGCCAAGCTACAATTGCTTGATTTTTTTCAAGTCCCGGTTCTTATTTTAGTATTTATTGAATGCATATTTGCAACGAATTTTGGTATTTGGTTGCTAGATAACCGCCGTTCAAATAGCATTACGTATTTTTTTGAGGGTGTTCCCGACTCACGATTTTGCAAAAATTTGATACAAAAACATGTGTGCATGTATGAACTAGTTGGCAAAATTTTCATCAGTGCATGCAAGGGCGTGTACTGCAAGGGCGTAAAACATAAAAATGTATTTTTATGTTTTGAATAAATCATGCCTTTTAGAAAAGATAATTACGATATGACAGATGTTGGAATAATTCAAAAGCGAAGTATTTTTTGTAAAAAATGTTATGTTGTTTTTTTAGTTTTGAAGTTTTCTTATTTCCAAGATTGTGTGTGTCCAGAGTATGATATATGATCCAGAGTAATTAAGAAGTATTAACGTAATAAGTGTAAGAAGTAGCTCAGGTTTTCAATTAGCATGAAATTCCATCCAATTTCCGAAATTATGTTGGTCGAAAAAACTATTTTTGTCAACACCGAAAAAACGGAACTTAAACCAGTTTTCAGGGTTTTTTCCCCGGTAAACCGAAAAAACCGGTAAACCTGTTTAAGTTCGATTTTTCGGGAAAAGGAAAAACAAGTCCTCTTTGAAAAAAAATATTTTGGTTAATTTCCCCACCAACGGGTAAAGTCATTGTCGATTCTGGTTGTACAAGCTCAATTGTTTTATAATAATTGTACATTATTATTCTAAATATTGAAATGCGCAATTACTGTGGAATTAAACTAAATTATATAATTATATATTATTATTATAATTACATTCAAATACATCAACTGTCCAGGTAATAGGTACTTACACATGACAGATATGCATTGAATTCAAACCCCATCATCCATTTTACCTTACCAATAAAAGCAAATTCAACGTGGTGCAAGAGATGATTGAAGCAATAGAGGGGAAAGTACTGCGGTTCATTGAGTAAATTCCCGCCACATTGATTCCCAGAGGGCGTAGTGCTCTTACCCTTCGTCTCTCTAACCCACCAAGAAATATCCTCCAACCACGAATCACGGCGGAGGACTTCTCATTTATTTGACCTTGCAATGTGTAAATTGCAAATTCCTTCACAAGGAAAATTAACGCCCATACTATGAAAAATACTAGTGAGAATACATCCAAGTCTTCATGATGGTTAACAACCACGTAAATCATTAAAACTTGAACCAGCATATCGTTTGCAATGAAGCATGGCCAAACAATATCCGCAAAGCAATTGCAATATATCCGGTTGACAATCAGAAGTCGATTGTAGAAATTCAACGCTTGTTTTCTCTTACCAGCATCTAATAAATTCATGTTTCTGTAAAAGGAAAATCTCCACTTAATTTTAATAATTCGATTGATGTTAAACAATTAGCCAAATATTGCTAGGATAGGAGGTTTAATTCCTCAAAGAATACAAACCTCAACAATATCATCCAGAACTCATTGAACAGGGAATAAGTTGTCATAAACAGTATCCAATAGAGACCAACAAGAGAGTAGATTGTCAAGTATTGCTGTAGTTCATACAGAGAGCACATCCCCAATCTTAGTATTCTGTTTGGTACAATCCACTCGAACCGATGGCAAATATAACGTCTGTTATTACTGTGAGTTAAGAACATTAGTGTCATGACGAAACAGTTCGCGAAAACACAGTAAATATAGTTTTCACCAACCCAAAGCAGCCACTTAATTTTCGTAGACATCATTTTGACGTTAGGTCTCACAGTCAGTTCTATAAATAAGAATAATAAACATAAAAACAAGTTCATAATAATATACTTACTCGATCATTAATTTTCAGAGCAATTAAGCTTGTATTCAAAAATTTACCAAGGCTGAAGAACTCATTTGTAAAGAAGATGACATCGTCACGGTATCGCCATTCCGTTGTCATGGTTATTGCCAACATGAGATATGCGAAAGCAAATAATCCATGGAATGCTAAATCTGCTTGATTAGTACTACCTCCTGAAATCTTTCTAACAAAGCTCCAAATGTAATTCAAGGTGCTCAACCAAAATAAGAACAGGTGGACAATGAAACAGAAGTTGGAGAAAGTAGATGTTTTTTCTATAGAAAATCTTGTTGTGGAATTCCAGCGAAAGGGATGAAGTTTGAGTAACACACCGAAAAGAAACATTCGGAGGCTACTGAGTGGATGTGTTTTCAGCATTTTCCAAGCACGTATGTACATATAAAGGTGAATGAGAGAGTGAGAGTTCGAGAGTCTTCAAGCGTGTATAGAGTAGAGGTTATCAGATTGAATGTGAAAATATCTTTTTCAGTGGTTTTATAAGTTATTCGTTAAGAAAACCAGGATAGGGAAGTGAGAAAAGAGCAATCGATTAATACATCTGTCAATGTTTTGATTGCATGATAAACTGGAATGCATAATCAAATAATTTCATGTTGATGTCCCTTTATATTTGGTATACTCAAGACTAATGCACTTCCTTCTACCTAGAATTATATTGTAATTGTCCACCGTGACCGTGAATGAGAAAATTCAAGTAAGGAAGCACAATCTTACACAAGGTGAAAGCTTTATATTTAATGAGCTGGTAATTGTAAGGGCTTAGGCCAAATATGTACATACCGCCACTTGAATGAAAAATACTAAAATTTTTGTGCCCGTGAATACCATGTGTGAAATCATATGTTGTCCCGTTGCCTTGTTCTCCCGTGGCATTTCCAGGACATTGCACAATAATTTTTTGAATAAATTTGAGATTTTTATTCGTGTTTTTTCTTTGAACCGACTCAGTGTCGGTAAGTAAAATATATAATGATATGATTGAGTTATAATTCATTCAACCTTCAGTATGAGGGCTACTGGAAAATGTTTTGCAGCACGGTAAACCCTTCGGTAACCCCTTAACATTTCATAAATTCCTTCCCTCACTGTTCTGAACTAATACTTCCGCTATTACTTATAATTAGACTGACAGAGGAAAATGGCTTTAACATGATTATAAATATTATTATTAATAGTAGGAAACTTTTCTTTGCTGTTTACGGAAGGCGGTTTAATGCTGGATAAAATGTTGTGGTCAATTACATTTATAGCAAAATGACCATAATCACTATCACTATTATTTTGTGATGATTGATTTAGTTTGAGTATTTATACCAAATAAATACTCCACTGGTAATTGCAGTGGGTCATGGCCATCAGTAGAGATTTTTAAGTTTCAATCAGTCTTGACCAAAGTACAATTTATTCAACAACCTATCTAGAACATCTAGAAGCTTGGAAATTTGTAAATGATTACTTTTATCTCTGCATTATTTGATATCAAACAATGAGGAATTCCGCGGGGTCGTTTAGTGAAATAGGTAAATGATCACAGACAATATACATAATAATAGTGACCCAAATAGATTAGGTTATGTATTTCCTAGGACCGAGTATAATCAATGTGTTTTATGGGTGTTTTCGAATTATCTACTATACAGATGCAAAAATGGGCAAAAATGTTTTTCTTTGAGGGATAAATTGTGAGTTTACTAAAATTATCACAACAAATAGCTCCCCTATGATTTTCTACAGAGAGGGAGGGCACGTGCAACAGTCTCCAGCGAATAATACTAATATGATTCTGCATTGCACACTATCAACTTTATTTTCTCATAGTAGTAATAAAAAACAAAACCATTGTCCATATCGGTAGTTAGTGACACAGCATTTAATAAGTGAATGAAAGTTTTTACACATCACGGTACATATTTATTTGATTGAAGATTACCCAATGAACGTGGTCACAATGAGGAAAGAGTGAAGCTGTTTAAATGTCATCACCCCTTGCAGTCAAATGCAAACAAGAGTACTGTAGGTTGACAAAGAATAAAAATACAATCGTGTGTTATCAGTTATCAATGAGGACAAATTCAATTCCTTTATAGGACATCGTACCTAACATATTTCAAGTTCAACCCCCTTGCTATACACTGTAGAGATTTAAAAAAATATTGACGGATCTCAGTTTTTGTAATATATTTTCCATGAAAAGTAACGTTAATATATAGATTTTATAATTTTTACAAAATAAAAATGAGTGAGTTTAGATTAATATTTATATTCGCAATCGTAATCTGCATCGACGCTACGGAAGACACCTTAAAATTCACACAAATTGTGAGTTCGTATTTTTAAATATGAAATACACGTAAAACAATGGCTAACTTTTAAAAAATCATTAAAGCTTTTTAGGCACGGTGAACGTACAGCCGATACTACCTATGGGATTTACAAGGAAAGATTCTCCACATTTTGGCCGGAAGGTGCTGGGCAACTGACGAACGTGAGACAAACTGTATTTATTGAGATAAAAATTGAGATTTCATTGCACTGGAATTGAAAATTCACATCTTTATTTTTCTCATGCTCTTTTTCTAAAAGCCAGGAAAAATGCAAGCTTACGAGCTAGGCAGGTTTTTGAGACATCGATATGGAAACTTTCTTAGCGACACGTACAAGCCCAAAGAGATTAGTATTTGGAGCTCTGCGAAAGACCGGACTATACAAAGTGCGTCACTTTGTATGCTGGGTCTCTTTAAAGATTTCAAGAGTGATCGAATGCTTCGTCAAAATGATGCCCAAAAATATTTTGATATTCCTATTCGAACTGTGCCATCAGAAGTAGATAAGGTAATAAATTCACATTATATTAATTTTGGAATTTAAAATAACAGTACCACTAAAAACATCCGAGGGGGCGCTTTCGAATTCCATTGCTTAATATGTTGATTTAAAAAATCATCGCTTCGCAATAATTTGAAGCTTTCGCGTAGGTGTCGTCAGCTACGGCTATCTCTCAGTCCGCCTCGTCAGTAAATAATATTCACATTATTTATTTTAAAAAATAAAAATAAAACTTTTCAACCAAAAATTTTTTTTGGTCGCAATACAAACATTTTCAGGCAAAGTAAATTTTTGAAAATTGGAAAAAAATTCGTAAATAGATAATGTTCACAAACATTTTGAACAAAATCGGTCGGGTAGTTTTTGAGTTATCGTGTTGATGGACGCACGGACGTAGGGACAAGGGTATTTTACAAGGTGGCTGACGCCGCCGAAAAATACAAACTGATATTTTATGAAGTCAGATGTGCAAGTACATGTAATAATGGCACGAATTTATGGTTTCCAGTTTCTAAGCTTCGATGCCAAATGCCTTCGACGGGACAAACTAGAAACTGAATCAACAATGAATTTCGTCCAGGATTTTTGTAGAGCTAACCCGGAAATAATAGAGTTCCTTTATAACAACACAGGAGAGGAATGTCTAAAGGATCCACTCGCAGATGTCTTTGCTACTTATCTTACAAATTACTCCATAATGGATACAATTTTTCTTTTGGTACGATTTCCTTATTTGATTTTGTACACGTTAATAAAAATTAATTACGTGCACAATACATAGATACATAGAATTAAGTTACTTTGATCAGTGTATATTGTGTTGATGTTAGAATGAATTAGGATCCCGATGGGAAATTTTCCTGCGCCTGCATAGTTATGCATAATTAATTGGCATAAATTATGTACAAATTGCAAATA
>JAQFXU010005804.1:0-11114 GCA_034693705.1 Spatulosminthurus flaviceps | reverse complement strand
ACAAGATCAATAGAATTTCCCCCGATGTTATCATGACATCCTTCCTCCTTCCCCAAATCACCTACAGATTGGTTACCTTGCTGACTCGAGTTATTTTATTACCTACATTCACACGACTATGCTTCAAAAATATGCTTCTCTATTATTCCGGTTATACTTAATGGGAGACTGAGCTTTGTGCTGACCACTGACATTATCGATTATTATTGTCTTCATATTTATTTAAATCCTGCGAATTACAACCCAAAAAAATTATAATTAAAATGGATTTATTAAATGAGTAGATCGGAACTTTGAGGGGATTGTAACCTAACTTAAAATACTAAAATCACTTTCTAGGGATTGAAACCTAACCTTAATTATTGGGGGAAAAAAACTTCACATCAACCGTTTCCAGGCTCTTGTAATAATTATTATTTCGTTTATTCAAGTAATCTTCACAGTAACTAGTTTCGAATATCTTCTTCAGACTGTTAAAATACTTGTTTATCATATGTTGTTGATTTAATTGGTAGAATACACAGGAATAAAATGATCTTCTTTGAGAAATAAAATAAAATAAAGTAGTCACTTCAGCATTTACACATTGCTCACTAATATTTTTCACTGATTAAGTAGGAAAACCGAGGAATTTTAATTATATTATAGTTTAGGTGATCCTCTTTCACTCAAATGGCGTCTGTGACTGCAGGATTTGAAGTTAGTGCTGAAGTAAGTGTTGAGAGACGGCGTCAGTTGTACTCTTATTGTTAGTTAGCTAATGATCTCACCTAACCTTAATTAATTAAATCCCTTTCAAGGGATTAATAGAGTCACTGGGAATTGATACTCGCACCCTTAATTCATGAAATATCATTCAGGGCATTAAAACCAAGCCTTTATAAGGAAAATCAATTTCTGGGGATTGAAACCTAACCTAATATAATAAATACACTCTGCGAATGGAAACCCGACTTTAACTAAACAAATCGCTTTCTGGGGATTGAAAACAAACCTAAAATAATAAAATCACTTTCTGTAGACTGCAACCTAACCTAAATTAATACAATTGCTTTCTGGGACCTTAGCATCTGACATTGGAACCTAATGCAATAAGCTGCCTCAAAATGTTTATTTACAAGAATAGAAACTTTGACCTCGTCCAGAATTCCCTCAAAGCGCCAATATCATCCCAGGGTTTTGTCTGGAGCAGTAGCAATAATCCTCTTTTGGACGTGGGTTGGACATGCTACACAACCTTACGAAAGTGTTCCAATTTCCAATTCAACAAAAAATTTACTCACAGGCGAGACATTGAATGAGACGCGGCATATGGCATATGAATGCGTTTGCGTAACAAAAGTACCCCACGGGGGTAATTGAGCTATATTTTGGATATTTGCCTACCACTGTTACCTCAGAAACCTCACATCAGCACTAATCAGTAGCAATTGACTAGCCCGGTCCCCCACCCGGTGACCAAGCAAATTATAGATTTTAGCAAACGCGCGTTTGCGTTTGCTTTTAATTTTTTTATTCTTTTCCTGTGATGCTATAGGTGCAAGGATATCTTTTGCCATAGCAACTAAAGTTACTATTGTTGGTTTTTCGGTTCTGTTGTTGACATCCGATTAGTACTCACAATAAATCTACAGCACTTTTTAGGAAATAACGATAATTTATTAGATTGTTTGTTCCAGAAGTGCCACTCTGCGTTGTATTTTGCCTGTGAAAGTGTTCATTGCGTAAAAGTGCCACTAAAGTGTCTAAAAGTGCCTTTTACAAGGGATCATTCCACTCAAGTAGACACTTTTCGTTGTACACGTGCCTTGCATATAAGCAATTTTCAGACATTTGTCTCAGTAAACCAAACATTTCTTGTAAGCTCAACAACCTCTCATTTGTTCGTCGCCATAGTGAACCAAGGCCTTTGTGGTAGCAGTGTACACAGTAATATGTAGTACAGAAATTTCTATGGTATTAGCATAATTCAAAAATGGAGCCAACTCACTTTAGTTTTTGCATAGCATAATTCAAAAATGGAGACAACTCACTTTAGTTTTTGCATAAAAATGTGTGCAAATTTATTAATTACATTTTCTCCTCATTAGAAATACATCATCAATCGCGTTTATCGAGCGAATTTGCAACTTGAGTGTGAGTGTGTGTAAGTATTTCAGAAACTTATACCCCTCTTGGGATCCTCGCACACGTGGCAATTGATTGAAATCCTTAATTATTCATAATAGAAGACTGGAATTCTTTGAGTAACTAAAATTTCGCCAATTCTCAAACTCAGGAGCAAATAAAAATTATAGCGGATATTTTCCATCTAAATTTTAAATAATTGGCACTCCAATTCAAATAATCCTCATCTTATGCCATACACGCGTTTTCTATGAATAGTAATTATTACTAAAGGAATAAAATTAAAGTGCCTCGCTTTCCCGATAAGTCATGAAAAATTAATCGCAAATACTTTCTCCACGAAAGTCCTCCGACTCGGAGAAAACTTCTAGTGAGCTTGCACAACTACAAACAACGACTTTACCCCTTGGTGAGGAAATTGACCAAAATATTTTTTTCACATAAAGGGTAACTAGTTAGGCCCCGAAAAAATAATTATAAAATTTATACGTGCTTACTCCGTGCGCGGGAATTTCCTTTTTTTGCAAGTGGCCTCTGCTTTATCTCACCAATTCAACGTCCGAATGAGTTGAAATTTTCAACTTGAGATTTTAAAGCAAATTCAACGAGGGCTGGTTTTCCTTTTCCCCAAAAATCGAACTTAACCCGGTTTTACGGTTTTTTTCTGGAAATTGACTTTTTGACCAATTTTCATTTGTATGTAGTTGTACAAGCTCCAATAATTTTTCAAGTTTATTGCCGTTATAACTTTACGCCAATTTGAGCTTGTTTAAGTTACATGTCGTCGGGTAAAGTTCAAAGGGCGCTATATGCAAAAATCGCTTACACGGTATTTAACATGTACTACCATGCTTAAGCGATTTCTGCATATAGCGTCTTTTGGACTTTACCCGACGATGTTTTAATTGACAATATTTATTAATATTTGCAGTATACGAATTTATTTCCGAGTATTTTTTAGTGTTAGCTTCCATTAAAATTCAAACTTCCATCGAGATCTCATTTGATATACATATAATTCTCTGAAAAGTGGGTTTCTCGCTATCACTTGAGTACATTTGAGTAACTTTAATTACAGTGTCTGCACTAATTGATATTTTTCAAGTTCCGTGCTTCCAATATGTGCAGTGCATAATCCCACCCGAATGGCAAACAAAAACTAAGCTCAGAATAAGTCTTATAAATATAAACGAATGTGATAAGCTTATGCAGGCGAGAAATGGTTCAATGACTCAGCAAAACGTGAGCAATTTTCCCTTTCAATATGCAGACAAATTGAAAATCGCTAAATCAAACCAATCACTTAGGTTAGTGCTGACTTGAGCAAGATGAGGATAATTTTAAAAAATGAAGTCAAGGCCAAGGTTGATAAGAATGTTATGGGTAATTTGTTTTAGTAATTTGCATTTTTATGTCATTAAATCCTATACAATTTATCTTCATAGATGGGATTTTGCAAGTCCCTTTGCTTTATTTTGCCCTTAAACATTATTTTTCATGCGCGGTAATTCCTGTGCTTTTACGTCAAAAGACTTTCCGTTGAGTCTAATGGATGATTTTCTAAAGCAAAAATTACATCATTGGCTGACTATTGAAAACAATTTTGCATTAGCAGTTTCATATTTAATGGTTGCCAAATTTGAACGTTTGTATGTTTGAATTTTTTCCTGTGGTGAAATACAACAAAATTTTTTATTATTACACAATAATTATTACAAATACTTCGTTAGCTAAAGTGCATGAGGGGCTATAATTTTCGTAACCTAATGGGAAAAACAAAATTATAGTCCTTTTTGCACTTAAGCCCACGATATGTAGATCTTTGAAAAACCTTATGATGTTAAAAGGCACGTCATTTTCTGAACTCCCGCAACTTACGGAACTCCGAGCTAACGCTATACGAATAGTTGAAAAAAACCCCCACGCTCACATTCTTTCTTTGATTTTTTCCCCATGAACTTGTCCATACTTGTCATTTTCTACTGACAACTCATAACAATAATTGCTTCCTCAGCATAACATTGACTAGAGGTTTCATAAACAAAACAAAGTGGTAGAAAACAAAGAATAAAACTTTCATTTCCTTGGGTAAAGGCGAGTAAATGGTGTATTACTTGACATTTTTGGTATACACAGAGAAAATACGAGTGGCTCAAACCCAGGAATTCAATACATACCTCAAAGAGTCGCTTTGGAGTCTTAAAAGGACAGTTTCCAGGAAGCAGTGTAATTCTATCAAGTTTTACCCAACTCATATAAAAATGCTTTGTGCACAAAGAAAAAATACAGAGTATGAAACAAAACACTTTGTTTGCACAATGTTTTTTTATCATTTCCTATGGACGTAATTAGATAGGAATTTTTCCAGTCGCATTGTAAAAGCGACGACAAAAGTTGAGACGAGCATTTAATATTGTTCCCTCTTTGTTGTTCCAAAATAATGAAGGAAACAAATTTTTAGTACTTTGATACTGTGATTATGTATTTTTTACTTGGCCCTCCCCAGAATCTTCAAAAGAAAAAAATTCCCTGGAAATTGTAGAAAAATGTTTTGGAGCTTTCTCTTTATTTAATGAGTATTTTCCCTGAAAAATTAAAGGCAAGCTCCTGCTTCTACCCGAGTCTGAATGATATTTTTTCAAAGTCGAGTCTGATCGATTTTCTGTAACATTATCATTATGTTACAAGAAAAAAGATGAAAACTCTAGTGGGACCATGGTTGAATCATGTTGAGATCTTCTTGTGTCCTTCCTCAAATCCTTACGTATAAGCCTTGGCATGTCATAAACTTTTTGTATTTAAAGGCCTCTCCATAGCTTTGACTGCTCAAGAGACCACATCGGTTTTCCCACACCACTTCATCAGATTTATTATTTACTATGTGGATTATATAGTACTATATATATATATATATGGCATTGTACGTAAATATTTTGAGAGTGGACACTCAAATCTTTCCAAGGTACTTCATAAGAACCCAGCCCCACTACCTGAGAGGCACGTACATGACAATGATGCTGTCTCGATGGAGTCAATTACATCAAACTATTACTCAAGTAAGGATAGGGATATTCCATGATGAAGGAGCAGACAAAAAAGAGGGTATCCCCTCGTGCCAATGACTTTTAGCAAGGACACGAATCCATGTCCTACTAAATTGCCAATAACTTTGTAGGGAGAAAGTTTAAGGAGGAAGCTCAACCCAAATTGTCTAGGCACGCTCCAAACTCCAAAGAACCTGATAAAGTTGAGGCCGTCCCGAAAAAACCAATCTCTCTAGAGCTAACTTTTGATATAATTTGTACATTTTCTTACATTTCAGGAATATTGGACATTTTTACCAACTTTCACAAGATTTAACCAGATTGTAGCAAACCTAACCACATTGTACTGGATTTTACCGCGTTTTGCCACATTTTACCACTTTTTACTCGATTTTAACAATATTTGATAACATTTTGTCATTTTCACACGCTTTCATCAAACTCAACTCATTTTATGTTCATAGCGACTTCACATTTTCATCCCTCGTTTACTATATAGTTTATTTCAGCTGATTTGGCCTTAACCCTTACAACCATACACCATACATTTACTGTAGCCATGAAGACTATCTTAATGATATTTTGATGAGCAACAAGGCTTTGGCAAGTTTTGCCCAAGCGGACCATCACAGAAATGCTGCTCTCTCATTTCCCTAGCTTATGTGGCCTCTTCAATTGCAAATTAAGAAGAAACTCCTGCAAAGTGTATAATCTTCATTTAACGAGCTGGAAATATGTTGCTACTCAAAATACTCGCCTTTATACTACGGCTCCTCGAATAGTTTGGAAAACAAAAGAAAATTGTTTGCGACAGTTGTGTTGGGAGGAGAAACTACCATTTCCTACATCCACAATATAAACTGCAGAAATAACACAACCAACATATTTAGAAGAAATCTAAGGTTGAAACTTTTCCATGTTCCGTAGTCAGTTTTGTCTGTGGTCACCATCACCATATTGGCAAACATAGGGGAAAATTTGAGTAATAAACCTTCCGGATTCATATCAAGGTGAAGGTTTAGGTTGAAGTCAAAAGCATTTGTTGTGAGCAAAACCTTTCACTGCTCGTATTTATTTTGGCATTCCCTTGATATTTGGAAAGTTGTGTGAGGTTGAGGATGCTGCAGGGTCAATTTTTTTCCAGCTTGTTTGTAGAAATATTGCAATATTAAAAGCCTTGTGGTGTTATGGCATAAAAGGAGAAAAGCGCATGGGGCTTTAAAGTGACTGGTGATTAGAGAAAAATTGCCGGTACTTGTAACACCATTTTTTCTTGGTTATAATGACTCGCGGATTCCTCATTTTTCTCCATGCAGTTTTCATCAAAAAACCCTTACATAAAATTGTCGTAAAATTTGAGAAAATCTCGCCTTAAAATTTCCAACCATGTATTCCCATGCATTTCATGTAAAAGCAATTTTTTTAAATTTCTCGTTAAATGAAAGATTTTTTTTCGAAAGATTAAAACCATTTCACGGTTCCCGTAGGAAACCATATTGAAACATATAGGAAAAAGCATTTGGATATAATGGAACCTCCTCGTGGGAAAAATTCTAGGGATCCTTCGGGTCCCACTACTTGGAAATGATATAAACTTTTGAAGCTGAATGTGCTGTAGAAATGATTTTATTGCATAGTGTCATTTTGGCAAATCATATTCTTTCTTCACGTATAGGCAATAAAATATGCAATATTGTAATTTCAACGCTAGAGGTTATATCATTTATCGGAGGTCGTGGCTTTTGCAAAGAGACGACATTTCTGCATTATAATATTCTTCCCATGCCTTGGGAAATCTTTATGCATCTTTTATGATCTTTTTAGTATGTACCTTGAAGAAATTTCGTTGGATTATGGATATTTCTATGGAAATTGCCTTCCCGTTTACGACTATTTGGGGTGGAAGAATTTGAACTACTTTGTCATTATCAAAATATGTATATACTTATTTAAGGTAGAAAAACGTATGTCACTGTTACATTTAACAATTATTATTGTCCACGAAGGACAGATTTCCTACGTTTGCCAATGACACACTCCAAATGGCAAAGTAACATTTATAATCAAATGAGCATTATTTCCAGCTGTGATTACATGGAATGTCATCAGTGCCATGGCAGAATATGATTTTATCCATAATTATAATGACAATAATAAAAATACTCATCAAAACTTGTTACTCAAGTCATGAAAAAGTCGCAAGGGAAAAAACAGAGGCTAAAGCAGGAAATTGTGTCTAGAATCGCATCCTTTGTAGCTTTGCCCCATAAATGACTTTTTCGCCAGGTGGCGCTCATAATTTTTTACTTATACATTTCAGACTTTTAGTGGCTCTAAACGTGTGAGTGGCGTTCTAAAATCAATGTTGTTATTACGTTTTTTCCGCTCCCATGAAATCCTAAAGATTTAAAGTCTCGATTGAAAACATGCCTTGTATAGAATGCGAGTTATTATTCTCCGGGGTTTTATCGTACACGTGTTTATTTTCAGCTAATTAAAATAGGGACGATAAGTCAATAATATACTTATATATGTATGGGTGGTTTATAGTCAGTCCTATTTCCCCTTTCGGTATGGACAGACTCTCTTATTACTCCTTTATTATTTCAAGTCATCATAGTACAAGCATTGAACATTTCTTAACAACTATGTAATGTACGGAAGATAGAGAGAAAGAACGGGGATTATGGGACGCTCATCTGGTTGTGGAGTCAATCGAGACAATATGCAGATTAGGTCTTGATTACATCCGTAGTTCACCTCATCCAGGGACTGCCTGTGATAGTCAAATCCAATCCTCTCCTGTCCAGCTCCTTCCGAGTGCAGCCGTTCTTCCATCTCTCTCCATACATTCCGCAACAGCCATAAACGAATAAAGGCAAACCGGATGGAATTTGATTTCAATATCGTTTTAGCATTTCACATTTCATTATTATTTAAGTCTTGCCTAATAATTACTTAATAGTGTGATTCCGTACAATATGACTGGTCTTGCTCAAAAAGTAGTACATAAGTCCAATACTTCAGAAATTTGGCATGGTGTTATTTAAGTACCTGTGACTTTTGCCGCAAAGTACGTAATTAATTGTCAGCTGCGATTTTAGCTTACACAATTTTAGCCACAGTATTTCTATATACAACAAGTAATTTGCAGGGAAATTTCCAATGACCGAAATTCTCATTCTCTTTAATAAATGACGGCAAAATCTTAATTTAAATTTAGATGAAATTAAGCGTAAGAAAAATCCATATTTCATGGACTAGACAGTTATTAGCGCAAAATTTTACGTATCTCCCTTATAAAACTTTTAGCACTTACTTGTAGAACGTATGGATGAATTTTTGTATGTAAAATTGTGGATTATACGTTTTATAGGGGACATATATGCGTAAAGGGTTGAGCTAACTGTCTAATAATAATAATTTTATGTGCAGACTTTTTGGATCAAAATCCCTGGTGTCATTTCATTTCAATTTCTTTCCCTGCGACTGAACTCATAACGATAAATATTCACAAAAAAACCACATCTCATATTTGCGTTCCCATAATTAATAAACAACGTGTTTCGTAACGGCACATGTACTTTACGGATGTTTCCGTTTATTTTGCAGTATTTTGTTCGAGGTTGGCAAATAAATATAATTTTCATAAAACGTATTTGCTCACGTTTTTAGCCCCACTTTTGACACCTTCAAAGAAACCCGACCCTCCAAGGATCCTCACACTTTGAGTGAGTCAACAAATGTTAAAATTGTAATCCTTTGAGCCTTGAAATTTGAGGGCTCCATCAAATACCTTTATTGTGTTTTAGAACAACCAGCGGGAAATTCAGGTTTGCAAATATTCCCATTGGGTCTCCCTTGAACGGATAAGTCAATAGGGAAAATCTTTTTGAATGTCCATCATACATATAAAAACCTCATGTAGAAAAGATAAAAAAAAATATCTGACTTTTTTAAAGGGTTTATGCTCTGCCAACTAAAAACTCCCTTAAATTGGCAAGGGCACTTCCTTGTATAAAAAATCTGAACTAACAATAAGAGGAAGAAAAAAGTTTGGGGAAGTTTTTGTTATAAAAAAAATGAAATTAGATTTGAGTCTGTGGAATTCTGTTGTCAAGTACAAAATGAAACTTTTGGCATTCACAGGAGAAAGTTAAGAGCACTTATTAAACAAATGATATGCAGGGGAGACCTTGGGTTTGAGAGTGAAGGAATAATATTGAAGGTAGAAAATAAGAGTACATTGTATGAAAATCCTTGGCTCTTGACCCACCGCATTGCAACGGTTGATAAAATTTAAATAAATTTCCAGTTTTGAAAAACCTTTGAATTGTATGAAACGGAAAATCCGAGGAACTTCTGCGTTTGTTGGCCTTGAGATAGAAACTGAAGAGCCTCGTGATATGATAATAAGCTACATTGAAGGATATAAAGTAAAGGACCACATTGATATTGTAGGATTTCATTTATTTATTAAATTTGCTGGAATATTGAGGTCATTCACCTATATTAAAAGCTTTTATCTTTTATAAAAGCAAAATAAAGTAGGGAAAATAAATCAAATTTGGAGGTTGTTTCTCTCAGCTTTAGCCTAGTGACGCTCTTCTAATTCGAAAAGATTTATCCATATTAGAATCGCGGGCTGCTCATTTTGCTTCTAAACTCTAAATTGATACACCAAATCTCTTGAATACTCGATACTCTTGAAAATCCAGACTTCCCGCGTTCAAAATTTTGCAAAAACTCTGCCTACAATTAAGTTCAAATTATGGCTTATTTCGCCCTGATCTTTGCTCAAAATGTTTCCCAAAATTTCGTCTAAAATATCGTCTTTCGGCAAAAATTTCAACTAAAATTACACCAACCATTTTACCTAAAATTTAACATAAATCTTAGGCCTAAATTTCGCCTAAAATTTCCTCTTAAATGCTGGCTAAAATAACGCCTAAAATGTGGCCTAAAATTTTGCATAAAATTGCACCTAAAATTTCGCTTGAAATTTCCTCTTAAATGTTGCCTAAAATATCGCCTAAAATGTGGCAAAAATTTTGCATAAAGGTTTGCATAAAATTTCACCTAAAATTTCGCTTGAAATTTCCTCGTAAATGTTGGCTAAAATATCGCCTAAAATGTGGCAAAAATTTTGCATAAAATTTTGCTTAAAATTTCGCCTAAAATTTTGCGTATAATTTCCCCTCTAATGTAGCCTAAAAATTTGCCTAACAAATTCAACGACATAAGAATTTGCTTAAAACCATATCTTTTTCCCAATTTAGTGTCTATAAATTATTTATCTAAATTGCAAACTTTGCTGAATGGAAATTGTACGTTAAGTAATAACATTATCCTCGCAGAACTCCAGCTTTCCTGTTCCCTCATGGGCCACACCTTACGGAAAACAAGTTCTCTCCTCTCACTTTAGGATCCACAGTTATTATATACTTTCATACACAATCTTACACAGAGACACACAAAGTTTCCACAAAAACTTATTTCGTTTGAATATTTAAAACACATTTTGACTTCATTCTCAAAGAGAATCACATAAATCCAAATTGTAAACGTGAAAAGTAGATCAAGCCGTATTATCCTAAGTATAACAACAAAAACAAGTGTATTAGACAATGTTGTTATTGTATATTATTGTGAAGAACGTAATCCAATCTCTGTTAAAAGCCAATATAACACAAGATAAACAGCATCAAGTAACTTTTTAGCTTCCTCGTTCCTTATTCATCCCCAGTGTATTCCATCATCTCCAATCACATCTCTGTTTACATACATTTCTCACAATGTCACTCACATTGACGCATTACCTTTACTTTAATGAACCCTTAATTTTAATGGGCAACTACATCTTCCCTATGGGTTACTTTTTCCCAAATGTGAATGCGAAAAACGTTTTCTTCTGGGAATATATAACAGTGCTGATGAGTTTGT
>JAQFXU010005803.1:0-11114 GCA_034693705.1 Spatulosminthurus flaviceps | reverse complement strand
TCGAAAGAAAGTTAACATTTTTATGAATTTTTGTAGACCGGGACTCTGACGGAAGATGGAATGGATATGTGGGGAGTAGTTCCAGTTGAATTTGATGGGGATAACACGGAGTCGTGTGCAACGAGATCTTACTTTCAAGATGCTGTTCGACAAATTTCACAACTACAACAAACACAAGGCAACATAAGCATTGCTATGGCAGCCTGCCATTCTCTAACAAGAATAGATGGGAATCTCATTGGAGATCCACTTGATCTCAAGGTATTGTTTTTTCAATAGGTGGTGTCTTGACCACCTAGTTTATTTTTTATTGTTCATTGGTAAAGATAATTATTACAGCAATCAAGATAAAAGTCCTGCAAAATATTATGTCTTTCCCATCTTAGGTATTTGAATGGACGGAATGGTCTTTAGAAGAGCCAAATGTTGCTGAGAATGAGAAGTTCGACATGGTTGCTCCAACAATTGTCCGACCAAATGTAAGTCAACCCCGGTAACTACATGAACGAAGAGATTTTGAGTTAAATTGCAGATGTCAGTTAAACATCAGTAGATGCATCTCAAGAGAGGTTTTGGTTTTAGACAGTGTCATGTTTTAAAAAAGTAAGGAATTTCTTTAAACTGTTGTTTTGTTTTTGCAGGTAGCAAGCCAAAAGCAAATATCCGAAGAAACTGCAAGTCCAGAGCTGATCAGTTCGAACTTTGAAGTAGGTATTGTTCGACAGTTTCCGTTCTCATCAAGTTTACAGCGCATGTCCGTTATCACGAGAACTCTGGGTGCTGAAGAATTCGAGTTATTTTGTAAAGGCAGTCCGGAAATGATTTCTGCCTTATCTTTACCCAATACGGGTAAGTAAATTATTCCGTGAAAATTAGACTTGGAATAACGATTTATGGAGCAAGGAGTCTTTGTTGGTTCTAGGGGTCTTAGAAATCGTTGTGGAACATATTTTTTAGCCCATTAACTTTCTTCCTACGTTACCTCATTTATTTATTTTTTAATTAAAATTATAGTACCTGAAAATTTTGCAACCACGTTAGAGAGGTATACTCACCAAGGCTACCGCGTCATTGCTTTGGGACACCGAAAACTCCCAAGTATGAATTATGCTAGGGTAAATTTTTAGATACTACTTTTGATGCATATTTCATCTGGTGAGTTGTATGGGTAATGAGTGGAAGTAATGTTTCAAATTGATTGTGTTACTTTTTCCAGATTCAGAGAGTTATACGAGAAGATGTAGAACGAGATTTAACTTTCCTTGGCTTAGTTGTTATGGAAAATAGACTTAAAGAAGAAACGTCTGGTGTGATGCGTTTGTTAAAAAATGCAGCTATACGAACAGTAATGGTTACCGGTAAGTGCAGGACATCCCCAAGAGTTCTACTAATATTTAACTCTTGTTCGCCATGATTAAGAAGCTTATATTGGCATCTAAAAATAAGAAACTCGCCAGAGCTTCAACCGCTGCTTCATTAATTTTACGATTTATTGTGTCAGATATTACCTTTGCTCGATTTTAAATCTTTGTAGGTGACAATTTGATGACAGCGATTTGCGTGGCTCGTGAATGTGATATGCTAGAGAAAAATGATAAAATCATCGTTATAGATGCTAAATCAAATGGCGAAGATACAAAAGTTCCTAAACTCGTTTTTAATTATGTTAATAATAGAATGGTACGCTACGTTTCCTACGTCTGTGAAGTATCTTGTTGGTGGAGGCATGATTGTGTACAAATGATTCGATTGATACGATATTTATTTTATTACGCAGGATTCCAAGCCTAATGGGAGAGTAAATGGTAGTTTCGTAGGGAGCGCACTAGAAGCTCAATCGGACGTGAAGGATGTTGAATCACCTTCAAATCGATATCGTTTTGCTTTAACTGGGAATGTTTTCAGCGTAATTAGAACTTACTATCCAGAACTGCTTTCAAAAGTGATAGTTCGCGGAACTATATTTGCTAGAATGAGTCCGGATCAGAAGCAACAGTTGATTGAAGATTTGCAGGGACTGGGCTATTTTGTGGGTGAGTTAGCGCTCCTCATCGCTCTAATTCAACTATGATGTATCATTTCTGGCTCCAGAATGTTGGATGAAAAACATGTGCTTTTTATTTCATACTACCAGGAATGTGTGGAGATGGTGCAAACGATTGTGGTGCTTTGAAAGCTGCCCACGCTGGAATCGCACTGTCGGAAGCAGAAGCCTCGGTCGCCTCACCATTTACCTCTAAAACAGCCAACATCACTTGCATTCCATACTTAATCAAAGAGGGCCGAAGTGCACTTGTAACATCCTTCGGCATCTTTAAATACATGGCGGTGTACTCTCTCACGCAATTTATAACTGTGCTCATTCTCTACACAATTTCCGCAAACCTTAGTGACTTACAGTTCCTCTACATTGACCTTTTGCTAATTTCCGTTTTTGCCTTCTTCTTTGGCCGAACGGAGCCTTATGGAGGTCCTTTAGTGAAAAAACCGCCTCCCGTCAGTTTAGTTTCAGTAGCTCCAATAGTTTCCATCGTCATACACATTCTAACCAACCTTGGGATGCAAATATTCGCCTTTACATATGTTCAGCAACAATCGTGGTTCAAGCCATTCAAGCATGACCCAGCCAATGAGGACACTTTCAATGGGGCGGAAAATTATTCTCTTTTTACTGTTTCTGCCTTCCAGTACATCATATCAGCCGTTGTGTTTTCTAGGGGGAAACCTTATCGAAAATCATTAGTAACCAATCCTGGACTCCTTGCCTCATTGGTTGTGATGACAGCTCTGACCGTGTTCCTTGTTCTCTTTCCATTTGACTGGTCGGAAAAAAATCTTCAAATACAAATTCCTGAGCAGAAATTCTATGGGCTCAGTCTTGTTGGGTTTGCAGTGATTAATTTTGTGTTTTCTTTCCTTGTCGAGCAATTTGTAATCAATTTTCTTTTGGAGGAAAAACTTGCCACTTTTTCATTCCGTAAGAGAGGCGCCAAACATGGGAAGGAGTTCGAGCGGATTGATTACGAACTGCAACAACGATTGGACTGGCCTAATGTTAATACAAACCTCGGTAGAAATATAATGGCAGAAATCGCATAGCTAGAAACGGGGACTCAGATTTTGGTTACATGGTATCCGATTTTTAAAATGGCGGTTATTTTTGTCGATTTACTGTACATGGCTGTTCTTTTAATGTTCAAATGCTATCACTTTACTGGTTACTTTCATTCCTACATGAATAAATGTATATATTGCAATATTAAGAATCGTCACTTTGTATTAATGTTTTTTGTGGGGTCCGCGGGATTGTCAATTCCAAGCCAAATTATAAACGAATGTGATGTAAAATTGTTGGGGAATATTTGGAAAAGATAGAGCTCAAATTTCGAAGGTAAATTCAATCAAGTCCGAAAAGTTATTTGGATTAATTTTGGATTCATCTTAATCACTGCACAATAATTGATTTCCCAGTTGTTGTTCAGTTAAATTTCTAATTTAAAATTTTAGTGGTATACTATTACATACGGAAAAATATTTTGGTACGTCATTGACATTTTTCATTTTCATGGGTTAAACTTTTCCTCCATACGCACGCATTAAAATTGTCAACATTTGACTAGAATTTTACACTTAAAAAAGGACATATTTTACCTTACAATTGTCAGTAGTTCAATAGAAAATGCATTTTTAACCTCAATTGTGGCTTAAATGCACAGAGGAAACTTGATCTTGAAAAATTGAGCAGGATTTTTTAAAATTGGGAATAATTTGCAATTTCCTTACGTTAGACAACCGAAATATTTAGGAAGTTAGTCCTTAAATCACGTACTCAATTAAAACTAGACCAATAAAATGAAAAATTCTAAAATTTTGTTGTCGAAATCATTCGAAATATTTACGAAAAGAATATCCGAAGAATAAATTTAAGTCAAGGTAAAAATGGTCAAAATGAGCCCTTCATATTTAATTTTTTAGTTATAACTGATAGGCTCTTTTATTCTCTTTCACGTTGTTCCATTGTCTTGAAATAGCAGAATAAAACCAAATGAAGAAGCGAGGTTAATCAGCGCGGGAATTTCAAGACTCTTCCCCTTTTTTCACTAACAATCCATCTTCTATTCAATGAAATTGCAAATTGCAGCCATCAAAAAAGAACTCGGCAAGTTTTTAAGATAAATTTTAACTCCGTGAACCTGTAGCAAACTTTTATAATTTCATGCAAATCTTATTCAAGTTTTTGCTACATCTTGGATAATCAGAATCTGTTTTTATCAGACTTTTATGAATTTAAAGCAAAATTTTGTTCAAAGCATTTTTTTGTCAAACGTCCAACAGGTTTTTCTCAAAGTTTCCTAAGCCAATCCTTATTGTGGGAGTACGGACATGATCCCGCCGCCATAATCCCGCCGGTAACAATCCCGCTGTTTAGGGACATAATCCCGCCATGACATCAATGTGGTAATTATTTACAGACGCTTAACCACGGGACCAAAGGCGGGGGGTACAAAGCCATAATTTGTACCCCGGCCATTGAATTTTCAACCCAACATGTGTATATTCACGGATACTTGGCTGAAAAATGTTGAGAATTTTATGCTTTTTGGCAAAATTTTTAAAAATACTTGGCAGAAATGGTTTCTCTTGCCTAAATTTTGAGATTTTTAGTGATACATAAAAAGGCGTTAAAAACGCCATTTTTTTTACTTTGTACATTTTCTGGAGGGTACAGATAACATGATTGTACCCCTCTGGGGTTTTAGTAGGGGGTACACTGTACCCCCAGTGGTTTAGTCACTGATTATTGAATTAACGCCGCTGGTTATTTTTATACGTTACTTTTTCACAAAAATCGTGTCCAATGAAGATTTAAAAAATTCCCATCTTGTAATGTTACTGTCGCACTAATGAATCATATAGTTGTCATAACAGCTTTTCGGGCGATCAAGCGAATAAATCCCGCGACTTTAATATAGTTACTAATAATATAATTGCATTTCACATAAGGATCATCCGCTGGAAGTTTCGGGCAGAATGCATTATTGACCATGAAAAATATATTAGATGACAAGTAATTTATTACACTCTAAAAAAAATTATGAAAATTTAAGTACTTCTCCGGTAAAATCCACGAAATCTCTTTTTTCGGTTTCTTTAGGTACCACAAGTTATTACCTTACTAGATACCTACTTCTACCGTTGAGGTAGACAAATCCCTCCATCCAGGCACTAAACCACGAAGTCACGAGCGGGGGGTGCAAAGCCATGACATGTACCCTCCGGAAATAGAATTTTAAACACAACAGGTGTTATGTGCCGAAAGATTACTCTTTCGTGAAAGAATTTCGATAAAAATGGGCGATTTTAGACAAATTTTGGGGAAATTGGCGGCATTTTTGAGAAAACATGTACAATTTGAAGATGCAATTCCAAATTTTGTTGGAAAATAGAGTAAAAAACTGCATTTTTCATCAACTTTTCAATGTTCTGGGGGGTACAGACAACATGCTTGTACCCCCCTGGGGTTTTAGTGGGGGGTACACTGTACCCCCCCGTGGTTTAGTGCCTGCCTCCATCTCATCAATTTGAGGGGGGGGTGGGTGGATATTTTGTTTCTTTATGGCGTAATTGGGATCAAAACTACATATTTTGCTTAGTTTCATGGATGACTATGATTATTTCCGTTGCTTTGCCACATTTCAGGTTCACGGGGGTAACCTTTTGCTATAGAAACAGTTTCTTCTCATTTAATTTATTCCTACTGATTAATTAATTCCTACTGAGCTGGACCTATACAGGCTCGTTTCACTGACTCATACATCATTGAATGTTAAATCCTCACCTGCAACTTTTGGACACAGCCAATTGCTTATGCGTAAAGGTACATCCAAGCTGTTTTTCTTCTCTAGTGTAATGCCTGCATGCTATATCTATCTACCTTCAAACAAACCAGTTTTGCATACTCCGCATTTACATTGCACAAATATCTTTCACGTTTCTAATAATCATAGTATAGCAGGCATCGCATCATTTACTTATTTATAATATGTGTACCTTGTCATCACCTCATACTTCAACAACTTCAACATGACATCACCATCATCACTGCAATTCTGTTGTACTATTTACTAGCACTAACGACATCCGCTTCCACGCATTGGTATCAATAAAACTTCATTTATTCTACAAAATCTACGTCGCTTCTTTTACATTGTTGTATTATTGTCTAATAAGGTAATTGTGTACCCTGCCACATGAACGTTTCCACACCTACGGCCAATTCTTTGTTTTTACTTCTGTACTCCAACATATCTCATTTCCGTATATGACTTGGTACTGTGAATCTTCCGCAATGTAAAACTCAATGCGTTCTCAGCTTTTCCATTAAAACAGCACTAAATCATTAACCAACAAACTAAAATAGTATAAACTAAAATTATTTTATACTATTGAACATCTCATAGCTGTTGCGACTTTAAACAATATTTTAACTAAAGATACACTGTCTTAAGCTTTGTTAGTGTATAGCAGTCCTGTCATTATCCTAATTGTAATTGGTTGATGGTTAGTACTTTTTTGCAGTGGTATCTTGTACAGTTGATTAATACAAAAAAAACCATGAATAATTTCAAAGATGTATTACTTGTGACAAGGGAGTGTAAGCTGATCAGCTATGGATTGAGGAAAGGATACAAATAAAAATAAATAATTACGATTAACGATATGATGTTGGACTGTTTGTCCCGTTGTATACAATATGTATGTATTGCAAATTATGATAGGTGAAAATTCTAATAACGCGTGCGGCGGATTAACCTCGTTATTATTTTATTCTATTCATTAAGGGGATTTTATTTCCTTTTTCAACTATCAACGAAATACGTCACGTTGAAATGAAGCAGCGCGATTCATCCATTTATTTGCTTGTATAAGGTGCCCGCAATTTTGCCCACACCTTTACCAATATTTGGGATCCTAAAAGCATTTTATGTCATATTCCTCCGATTTAATACGAAAATAGATAAGTACCTAAAGACTCGACCGAAAGATAAGTATCTTTAGAAATTACCTATGAACAACATCTTTCCCAATGGATTCAGCGGTTTTCGCTACTCCTGTTATTTCTTTAGCCCCAGCTTGAAAAGCGGGACCACACCACCTGTTTGCCTAATATCTGTGTTTCATCCAAGTGTATTATATATCAATTATACATATATCGGCCCATGTATCAATTATATTAAAACAATTTAGGTCTATCTATCTACAATTCATGCTTTGCATTTGCTTACTTTGTTCGATAGCTTCGATCAAAGTCACAGGACCCACTGCTGCCAATGGCAGCCCAGCAATCATTTTTCCTAACATTAATCAAAATAAATAGTTTCACTTAATGCAGTTTTGAAAAAAACCAATTGACCAACCACAATTCTTCTTACCTGCAGAAATCTGAGACATGATATCTACGAAAACACTATAATAACCTTGGTTATGTTTACGAGTTTTAATTACGGGATAATTTTACAACATTATAGAGTTATATGTGAAGGAACATTATAAATTGATTTTTAGAATCCCGTGGGATTTACCGGAAGTTGATTGAAATTTGAATGTTAAAATATACTTGAACACAATAAAACAATCGTTTATTCTAACATGTCTTGATGTCAACAATATGCGAATCACATGCTAGAATTAATTATTATATTCTACAGAAACATGGAGTTAGCACCCACAATCCTAGTACTTGAAATTTTAGCATCCCCTTGAATAACCTGTAGAGGTCCCTTTTCAGTGTGATTATACACTGCCGATCGAAAAAAACCACTCCATAGATTTCCATATGTACTGCTATGACAACGTGCCAGGAAACGACCTTGTCTACATGTGAACTTATGTCCAGATTAAGTACTGCTTTCGGGAACGTGTACGGTCACAATCCCACGGACGGTATTCCCGTCGACCTCAATCCCGAAACAAATCGTTTGCGACAATAATCCCGCGGAGAAGATACATAATCCCGCAAGTCGAACATTCCATGGCAACAATACTTCGTCAATTAAAGCACGTATGTATTCACAAAGTAGAATCAATAATATTGTATTAATCATGAATTTTTTATAATAATAGTAATTTAATGATAATTTTGGACAATGTTTTACATCGAATTCCAGAAAGTTACTTCTAAATAATTTAAAATTCAATATTAAAATTCTTTGAAAGTTTTAATTTGAGGTCCTCTTATTAACACACTAGAAAACAGCAGTCATCTTTGCATAACATCATTTATTACCAGGGTCTACGAAATTAATGTTTAAATACCAATGGTTTCAACCGTCTAAATTAATTTGATGTTTTTTTCTAATATATTGTAGGAATCGAATGGGGGACGGATTCATTGGTGTCTATAAAATGGCAGGAAGACTCGTCATGGTCAGATTCGTCTACATCCGCAGACCTCAGCGTGCAGTCAGTGCAGTCAAATATGCGGGTTTGGTTCAAACTTCCTTTAATTGATTGAAATCCCGGGCTAAAAACTTGAAAAGTCTAGAATTTTCCATGTATGGAAACAGCCAACGCAATGCATCAATAAACAATGCCACTTAGTGGAATTAATGAATGGATAACAGTCAGCTCAGACTGACTGGACAGTTGAGAGATACGAATTTTGTTTGTTTGGTCACCCCATGAAATTAATTACTGGATAACAGTCAGCTCAAACTGACTGGGCAGTTGAGAGATACGAAATTTGTGTTTTTAAAGTTTTTTTCAACTGTCTGTTGAAACTGGGCAGTTGAGAGAAACGTTGCGAAATTGTTTTGTAGTTTTGTTTAATTTGTTGCTTGCTAAAGGACAAAATATTAAATTTTAAATCAAGGCCATTTTGCCAGTTAAATTTAACAACATTGCAATTAGCTTAGCCTTGGTTATTCCAAGCAATTCAAGCTGGCTACTAACTAAATGAATAATTCAGCTCATGCTAGGGGTGTCGCGGTCTGCAAGAGATTTCCTTGTTGCGGCCGATTGCATGCTATGCCGCATAGCAAACAGGCGCTGCACCATCAGGGACCTTGTTAAGGCATATGCAGTCACTTGTCGGCTATATTGATCCTTCCATTGAAAAGCCCTTTATATTTCTTACCCATTCATCGTTATTATGACATGGGTTACTCACTACTTTCTCATTTGCATTAAATACAAACAGCTTATTTCTTCATGGCATACCCGGGTATGGAATGGATTCCATTCTATGTAGATGCCGGTTTAATCATTTTGGTGCCGGTTTAGAATAGTTGGACAGGTCTAGTCATTTAGGTGCTAATTTGGTGTAATTTTGTCATAAAGCACACTAAGTCAGTAATGGCTACTTCCAAAGGGAAGAAGTGACAATAACGTTTATATAATTATATATAAAAACACCATAATGGTTTCCAAGAAAGCAGATACAGAAGAGGAAACTTTTCAATAAAATATTTCTTGGCCTCATATATCCCACTTTTATTGAGTAAATACTTATTTAATTCTTCTTTCTTCCGCCTTTTTATGCTCCTCATTAAAAATGCCAAACTCAATCTTATTTTGTTCCCCGAATGATAAATTATTTAAATAAATCGTATGCTCTATTCCTCTAAAGTAACGTTATCAAAAACCGGAATCATTTTGCTGTTTTATTTTCAATAGATGCAGTACATAATTACAATGTGAAATGAGATTTTATTTTTATCGGGGTGTCACGTCATAGCCCATCAAGATTATTTCTTGTGGGTTGAATTATTTGAAGAAATAGTAGTAGGTAAGTAACAGAATATTAGAATTATATAAATATATTTGTCTCGTATGAACAAACTTATCCTTTTGTGGGTTCATGGAAAGATGTTCTAGACGGGACTTTCAGGGCAAGTTTGTTCATGTATGAATAACTATAAATGGACGTAAATAGAAATTTTCTAAAGAATACGTTGTAACCAAAAACGGAATATAAAAATTAACTATAACAAGAAATTAAAGAAAATAAAATTTTAGCAGAGATATTAACCCCATTAATACAAGCATTAGATTACAAGCCTTAACTGACTGAGAGCCATTGCAGCCCCCCAAGAAGTACACATAGCCCTCCTTGCATTCACATTTGCCCGTCTGCTGGTTCAAACCCGTTCCGTCCATTTGACACAACATGTTATTCCCACACTGTAACATGTACGAGTGATAGAACGATTCTCCCTGGTGTTCAAAGAATCCACAGGGTTGATGAATCTGACTTCGACAGCTTCCAGTCTCCTCGTCATAAAGCTGGCCGGGAGAATAAGGACAAGAGCAGGTATGGTTTTGGCACATCAAAGGCATTGAAGCATCACAATCTTCATTCACAAGACAAGTGGCCCCGTATTTTCCAACGCATCTGAAAACATCTTGATAAGTGTAGTTTACCCGACATTCGCAGGAGCCAGAGTCTCCACAAACTAAATGGTTCTCCGAATGGCATGGGGTCTGTTCATCACAGGAGTGACCAAGACCCTTCACGCATTCCCCTCGACTATTTTCTTTGTACCCTTTAGCCCCATCACAGGCACAGGTACTATTGTCGCAAACAAGCTGAGGCTTGCAAAGGTTATGGATTCCATCGCAAGAGCTCCCAAGTTTCAAGAGGCATGTCCGGGAAGTCTCCACGTACTCCATATTGTCAGGATCGACACAAGCGCATGTATTTTCTCGGCATATCTGATGTCCTGCTATATCGCATTCCACGTTGTGACCTGCGACAGAGTTGCAACTTTCTCCGTAAGGGATAACACAGTGGCCAGCATTATTCACGATGAGATTTTCTAGAGTCGAAGACAAAGTAAAGGTAAAGTACTCAAGGTATGCTACAAAAACGCATTAAGTTATCGTGCATATTTTCTTTAATTATCATTTAGTTCACCAGTGTAAAAAAATTACAGGGAAATAACTGAAAATTGCAAACGAAATGAAAATTACCTTTGCATTTGCAAGTCATATCATCCGAACATTCAGCGTTTACAATGCAATCTTCATCATATGTGCAGTCACTGGAAACCTTTTTCTTGCAAGCACCTGAGCTCTGTTCAAACACTGATTCCTCAGGAGTTTCGCATCTGCAC